>JAVQJL010045940.1:0-14844 GCA_036024295.1 Nannoperca obscura
TGTCTTGACTCTATTTTCTATTCATTTCACAACGTATGGTGGTGAATAAGTGTGACTTTTCATGGAAAACACAAAATTGTTTGGGTGACCCCAAACTTTTGAACGGTAGTGTATGTAGGACTGTCAGTTAATAGTGGCTCTCGGTGCATGTATAACAGGACAAGCAGCATTAAACAGATGCTCTCATTTAGATCGTTGTCAGTAAGCATAAATCTGTAAGGCAGGTGTGGGTGGACTGAAAACAAGTCTCTGCAGTGTTATTAACACATCTAACGCAGAATATGTGCTCTTATTCCACAATGTTAACTCCTGATCATAAGTATACGATCTTATATTCATAGCAGTCTTGGCTTTTAGTCTCTAGTTGTGAGACATTTGATTTATCTACAAAAAATAGACGTATCAGTCCAATTGCATAGTCATAACACAGTTGTTCAAGGGCGTATTTCCTCAGCAGAAAGGATTTGTTCAGATTCTCCAGCCTTGACAGAAGCACCTATAGGAGTGTTGTATGTATGTTATCTTGTTTTGTCTTATCCGTCTCCAGCAAAGTCAAAGTTATATAAGGTGTTATAAAGTAGGGCATGGATTTTTACAGCAGACATGACTTTAGGAGAAGTGAACTCTTCTCACTGATTTACAATCTGTACAGTATACCGATTGGAGACTGGCTCCAAGGTGTGGCAGCAGCCTTATCATCTCTCGTTGCAACATTGCCTTTCTGCCTATGCTGTATTAGGGTTGCAGTTATCCAGAAAACACAAACGGTGACAGTGGTACACTGACAGCGCACCTGCCCCTGTAGATCAGGTATGCGTGTTTTCACCCTTTTTCCGAGAGGGTTGTTGCCTCACAAAGCGACCTGGTTGAGCCAGCACAGATTACCACACTGTAATCCACAAAACATTTTTAATCTCTTCATAAACCTCCTGGTAACACCCCATCCACCCCTCCCTCCCTGCATCCTGCACACCCTCGCCTTCCCTCAGAGCTGAACTTAAGGCTGTTTTAATATGAATGGCGGGGCCGAGTGTTAAGAAGTGGTGTTTGTGACAGAAGATCGAGTAACATTAATTGCCTGCAACAAATTCCAGCGCATTTGAATGGAAAAGAGCCACAGTGGGTGTGAATGTGGGTGTCATGTATATGATCCCTGCATGACTGCTTTTCAGTCACTGAAACTTGTCCTCTGGTTCTCTTTTTTCCCTGACATATTTCCCCTGTCATATACCATGTTAGAAAGCAAAAGTAATCTCCATGAGGAAGCAAAAGATGGAACAAAGATAACCTTCCTATGTGTGGCTCCTATATTTCAACTGCAAAACTCTCCACAGGGGTGTCAGTGATTTGTAAACTGTCACCAGACCTGCTGTTGTGCATTAGTGCCACTTTATTACCAAACTGTAAGGCAGAAAAACTGTTTTATTTATTAAGGAATGGTTTCCTTGGCAATATGACTCTTTGAATTTAATTTCATGCACCTTGATTTTACTTTACAGATAGATATGTGCAGGCTTTTGACTCATCAAGCTGTGTTATGAAATACAAGCCAAACGTTTCACCTTAACAGAATGTGCCAGTATCATGCCCTCATAGCAACTGACCACGTTTCTTCCCTCTCATCATGTGTCATGCAGCTGATTGTGAGTGCTTGACTGTGGAGGCCGCCCTGTCTCGTACAGCTGGACTTAAGGGATTCCTGCTGGTCAGAGCCACTTGGGTTTATGTTTGCATCTCATAAGCTTGCACGACAATTTAGAGGCTTCCTACTGTCTCACTTGTACCGGATTTAGAAAAACGTGATGCCCTTGAGAACCGCCAGCCTAAGCGTCATTGGATAATATGAAAATATTGTCACTTAGACCTGTAAAGGCAAGGCCACTGCACTGTAGGACAAGTCTAATGAGATTACATTGAGCTACCCACTGTATGTATGTAGTCTTTCACCCATATGATATCATTTACAGATAAGACTGTGGTTATTTAAAACCTTTTGCAGAGTATCACTTTACACTAATATGTAAAAACAATGGATTGTGTTGATTTTAAGGAACAAAGCAACGTTTTAATAGCCCAAACAGGTAAAGCTGCTTCTCCTGGTTGGTTTACTCTATCTGTCTCTGCCCAGTGTTGTCCAAAACAACACTACACTGAATCATATTAATTCATACTGTTTTTAATCTAATCACTAGTTTTTTGTATCGATCGTCAGCAACTGCTAAAACAAAACAAAGGTCACCCTCCTGCTATCATTTAGTTCGATCTACAAGTCAGCATATACACCCACTTTTAAACTTTGCAATCACACTTTCATACAGTGCAGTAATCACGTATTGTGTACCATAAATACTAAATTTTAGGGTTAAAGTTCATGGATATCTGATACTGTGTGGTAGTGAGATATGGTGTAATAAAAAGTCTTGTTTTTCGTCACACCTCCGTGTTCTTGTGTGTCACGCCTATTGAAAAAGTTCTCACCCTGGCCTGCTTCTCTGGTGGGTCTTCTCCTCCATCTCATTCATTCTGCTGGCAGCGTAACAATGTAGGAGAACAGACGAGCTCCATATCTGAGATGGGACGAAACTAAAGGCCCCATTCACGCCACATGAAACGTGCCAGCTGCAGTATTAAATATCCACATTGTTATGTAGCAGTGAATGGCTGCACGGCTGTTACCATGGGGCTGTAACCTCAAAAACAACGGGGCTGGACAGGCTGAGTGAGTAGTAGTGCTAGGATATGTGTTGTTTTGGTCATTCAAGTTTTAGGGTCGTTATTTGCAGAATTCCTTTGTATAATGTGTGCTATTGAGCTACACGGTACACTCCGGGACAAGCCAGTTCCCCCAGAAATGTGCTAATGCTCCTTTTTCTGCTTTCTGTTTGGGCAGTTTTTCTCTCAGTGGTGTGGTTAGGACTTAAATAAATCAAGCAGTTTTAAACATGAGGGACACCGTGTGTGCCTTTTTGACGTATTTCTAGAAATTGTCCTAAAACTGAGTTATCTCACATTCAAATGTATGCACAAATGGTCAGCATAAACACTGCTGTGTACCGTCACAAATAAGGAGAAGAGATTTGCCCAGGTTCCTCGTGTACAGTTTAGTGGTGCACTATGCTGTGGTAGTCGGCTCTACTAACAACTCCACTCTTGTAGTGGTCTGCTGGTTGCCAAGCAACCGTTCTTTATCCAAAGACTAGTATTTCTGTGCCGTTTCTGAAAAGTAGAGTATTCTCCAGCTCTGGGATGGGATTTAGTGTTTTTCGGTCATAATTGCACTATATTGCTGTTTTTCCATCAGACCAACTTACTGAATCGTTCAGGGTCATTGTTCGTTTATTCTCGACATCAAGGCGCGGGTAGGCTCGTGTGTCAGTAGCTAATGTCTGTTACTATTCACAGTTAAAGACCTCAGTGAGTTTATGTTGGGTTCCTCTTGTGGAGAGAGTAAGAGTAACCTTTACATTATCAGGGAAAGAACTCCAGTGAGGGCCAAACATGCAAAAACAATGTTTTACATAGCTTATATTTCTTTCAACATGAAAATAAAAAAATGAAACTGTAATGATAGGAGTTTGCTTCCTTGTCACTTTCACTATGCAAGTAAAATATATTTGTTGCATCACTTAGCTTTGTGTTGGATTTCTTCTTTTATAGTCTGGGTTCATTCCAGTCTTTTCTTCCAATGTCTTTTCTACTTGAGACATTGTTTTTGGACACTGAAAAGAGTCCTCACTTACAGTACCTGACACACATTTACAGAACACCTTGCATCTTATACTTTCGATGCATGGCAACGTCTGTTTATGATTCATCACTTTCAGTAAATGTTTTGGGGTAAAATTAATGACCGTTACTTTTGTCTTCTTTTTCAGGAAAAGAGGAATAGAAGTTGTTCAGGTAAGTGGACGACATTTTCTGTCTCACACTGAAACGAAACAACATCGTTCATTGTTTTAGTTGGGAAATCTTAAATCTGTATCCCTGTTTTATTCTGATTTGATGAGTTGTAGTAGAGTTGAAACCAAACAATTCACAAAATCTTTCCGATTTCGACTGCTGTGCATTTGTTACCTCCTACATACCTGACGTAGTTGTGACTTTGTAGCCTCACAGTCCGGCTATTTTCAATTCATAAGCATCACCAGTCTCAGCCTACCGGATCAGGCATTTTAACACCTTACGTGTGTGTTTGTTTGTGTGTGCATGTGTGTGACATTTAAAAGGTTGTGGTAGAAGTCATCACAGTATCTGACATCAGTCACCTACATCAATAGCAATATTTTTTTATGATTTCAAATTGCGTAAATGTGGGCAACTACAGATATGTAAAGATCACTAATTACAGTCACCGTAAGTTGTTCTCTATAAGGGTGATGCGTCAAATGACATAAGTACTATTTCATTTACTTAGCACAAGAAAAGGATGGGTCTGTGTAATATTCAGGTAAATAGAGGCCCCGGGGAAGTACTACATTAAGTAAGTTAACACAGCACATACAGCAGCATAGTATCAATTGTTACTGAGTCCTGGGAGATAAGTGCTGAAAAGTGCCTGTCAGTTAAAGTGCTCTCTGCAACTGAGTAGGAAACTGTGCTGCCTCTTCTCTCAGTCTCTTACTCTGTTTTTCTTTTTTGAAGCTGCCTCTTGTCTTCTTGGGGGGTTCTTTTTTTCCCCCTCACTTTGAGGTTATTTTTTTCCTCTCACTGTGCTGACGATATCAGCACACCCAGAAGAAAGAGCCTTGTCCTGGGAATAGTCCCAAAGTAAGCAGGGTTTTGTTTCCCACTGTGCATTCAGCTCCTCCTGGGAGACAGCAGATCCCAACAGGCCCTCAGCCTGGGCTTCCCAGGGTAGCCCTCTGGCCTTCCCCCGTTTCTCTTTTTCCAGGACTACCTGTTGTTCGTGGAGTTATTTTCCTCCTACAATTCAGCACAAACTCTTCTTTATTTTCAGGTGGGCTGTCGCTGTCAGTTGAGAAAGCTCCGTTTACTCAGACACCCAGAGGTGTTTTTTGAATCAACTCGGCTCGGCTGCCCGAGATGCACCCAATGCTAGTCAATGCCTGTACTGTCACGGCCGCATCGCAAGCAAAGATAATGGTAGCCATTGTAATGCTTTGGCCTTGTTATACAAGTCTGTGTACAAAGCTGTCTTCTCCTATTGCACTGGTAAATTCTGAGCCCAGCAAACCTTAGACTTTGCCTCAGACTGTTATTTTGCAATCAGTGATGTCATTTCTAAAGCCATGTTATGTATTTTAAGCCATGTTATTCTATATATTTTCTCTTGTATGTGTTGTCCTTAAGGTCCTGTCATTAGCTTGAGACTAATTTCCACTTTAAGACATTAAATTACATGAATTAATTAATCCTAACAAAGATGAGTAATGTTTTCTTAGAAGCAGAAATAACTAGAGTTATGGGGAGCGACGGTAATAAAGGGAGATCATGGAAAGGAGGCAGGAAGTGGTGGTGCATTACACAGGAAACATTTAGCCCTAAAACCCGTCTGGCACTAACATGGCTTCAAAATGAAAATTTGTGTTTCTTCGCAGATAAAGTGTTTGTTTTATTCATTTTTTTTAACTTTATGGGTGGGTGGGAGTGTTGCTGTTGCTGTGACATCAAGTCCATTTAACCTTCTTCAGAAGGCTGGAGTAGAACGTAGCTGCAGATTTATCTCTTGCCGCCGATTTATTCACCTAACCTTGTCCCTGTGGTGTCACAGACTATCTGAGCCCAGGGATAACGACGCAGCCTTGGATATCCAAGGATAAATTAATCTAGGCTTTTTCTGGCAGAATAAACCATTAGTACATGTGTTGTTTACAGCCTTATTACCAGCTAATTCACATATTTGTTGTGTTGAAACCACAGATTTGTTGGAATTTCATTTTTCACTGATTTCTGACATTTCAAGGCCAAATGATTCATCGATTATTCAAGAAAATAATCAGCAGATCAGTCGATAATAAAAGCGATTGTCAGTTGCAGCCTTCTAGTATATCGGAAAATTTAAAAAGTTGAAATGATATTTCACATTGCATTTCCACCTAGCGATAAATGGGGTTGGATCCTCCAGGGGGTTAGCAGTGGTACTGACGTCACCCTGTGTGAACACATCTTTGCTAAATCTGGGAGCCCCAGGGAGTTTATTTTATATTTCCATTTCAAGTGTGGGAAAAGAATCTACATGTATAACCAACAGGACCAACAGAACTGAAAAACATCACAATGTTCGTTCGTTTGTTTGTTCCTTTATCATCTTTCCCCTCTAGCTCTTTTTTTTTTTTAAGTCACCCATTATTACTCTCACTATGTCTCTACTTTTCACCTCTCCATCCTTTCTCTCCGTCTTCTAAACGATTTTGCAGCAGCTCATCAATACTGACCCGTCAGCCCTGAACTCATGAGAGCCGTCCTCCTGGTGCTCCGTATATTAGCCTGTCTGTATCGCAGAGCTGATGAGATTAACTCACCAGGCTCGGCCTTGACGAAGCCAATATTCGCTCTCAGAGAGAGCACATCGCAGCAAATGGCCATCGCTTGAGTGGGCTGTCCAGGGAAAGTTATTGAGTTATCGTTTTTATTATATGCTAAGTGCTTAGGAATTTAAAGTTAATTTCCGGCATGCTACTGTATCTCACCAACATATTGAATTTGTGGAGGCAGACAAACAAGAGATTGTCTTTACGTTAGATGGTAGTTATTGACGTACAGTGTACCACAATCCAAATAAAGCTGAATGGTGGCCATTATTTGCAATTGACACATAGTAACATTGGCTGAGATGAAGCATACAATTATAAATATACAGAAAACTTCATCACGTATCTGTGCAAGTCAAAATGTGTGTTTAACACTTCCTTTTATTAATCTGACAAATTTCCAGTCAGACCGACACAATTCTCAAGTAATGTAAGAAGTGTGTTTGTGTGTGTGTGTTTGTGTGTGTGGGGGGGGTTTAGGAATCTTTACTTCAGGGTGGAACCGATGATGAATGAGGTATTCATCAGTCTGACCAAGATGAACTCCACAGTGACTCCTTTATCTCTTTAAATATCCCTAGCCTCAATAGACCTGGTAGAGATATGAAGTCTCTTACCTTTTTTCATCCCAGATGATTTATCCACCTGCAAAAAATGTTCTTAAGCTACCTCTTTCACTTTAGTCACTTACATTTATTAATGGTTAATTAAATATTCTACTCATTAAAGTATGCATTAATGTGTTCATTGATAAAAGCTGAAAGGCAGTTGCCTTTACATTGTCAGCAGTAAAGACTCCCAGGGTTGCTGAGGAGACGGCCATTAACCTAATGAGCTCCCGGTTTGACCCTCCTTATGGTTTTTGGCTGAGTCACCTTCATGTTGATCCCCTCTCATGTTCAGTCTTGTGCTTCATGTGAGGTGTGGCCGACAGCCACAGTTTGTCTCAGACACGTATGTTTCTCTTACACTAGGGCATACAAAATAAATCATTCATCACATGTCTGCAGTCTGCACACAGTCTCTCTCTGGGCTAGCCTGACAACAAAGCGAAAGCCAGGTGAGATTAGATCCAGCTAAGGGCAACTAGAAAGAGACATCTAAAGGATAAAGCAGCTCCACAGAAAATACTCACCAGACGAGGAGACCAATAACTGCTCCAAACTGTTGTTCATACAGTTTGTGGTCACCATTCTTGTACACCGGTATGTTGAAAACTTGAGTTCACATCTGAGCTCTGTCCCTGCTGTTTGTTCAAAATTGCCGTTGTTAGATTTCCCTGGGGTATAGTTATTGCCCATCGTGGAGCTACATCAAAGCTGGAAATATATTGGCCCTGACCCACCCTCTCCCACCAGGATCCAGCATGTTTTCTGTGCTGTCCATCACCACCATGGCCCACTGCTAGCACTCAGTCCCAGAGGGACTTGCAAAGACGTCAGCTGACATTTCTGCTTTTAGCATTTAGCAGGACATCAGTGACTTCACCGCTGGGTTTTTAGATGAGCACTAAAGCGGGGTCATTCTGTTGACGCACAGGGAGAGGAGAGCTTCATCCTCTACGATGTGTCTTTGCCATTGGGTGATGACCCCCACAAAGTAGAGTCCTGTTTTTGCAGAGGGGCCAGGCTGCGGATGGGCCCTCTGTGTTGTGTAAGCAAGAGATTAACAGCCATGCCTCATTGGAACAGACAAATTCAGTTCCACCCGGCCCTGCCACACTGACACTGCTAGCTAGACAGAAAAGAGCGAGCGCTTCAGGTTGTTACCGACCTGCTGTACCTAACGCCACTGCTGAGGCCCTGTCACCACTGCTGCTCATAGCAGCTAGTGTTATGGACCCAATAGTAGTTTATCCACAGGTGACAACACATTGTATGAGTGTTGACTTACCAGCATAGCGCAATTAAGGTCACGGAAGCATGTTTATGTTTGTTATGCATCTGCCATATGCTCACACCTCTGTCTCCCACACGATTCCTGATCAACCAGCTGGACTGCTGAGACACTGAGTCACCAAAACCTCTGAAGTTTGTTTTTAAACCTGGGCCTTACTTTTCTACTTTATGTAATCATACCGCTTGATTCTGACACAGTGCTGTCAAATTTCCACTGTAGCGTCAGATCAGGGCCGTTCTATGGCAGTATTGGATTTTATGATTTTTGCCATAATGCGACGACGATTTTCTAAAAAATGTGTTATCTTCAAATGGATATCAATATTATTATGATACAAAATTACATATACTGTGATAGAGGATTTTACCCATATCGCCCACACCTAACCTCAGCCCTCCCCGTGCCACACAGACCGTTGCTTTGAACGGACACTGGACACTTTCAGCCTCATTACCCTGTATACATTTTTGCAGCTTGTGTTAGCATTTTACTTTTGAGCTGAAGCGCTTGTTTCTACAGGCAGGAGGAATGGAGCGTGGAGGAGAGAGAGATCCAACAGCATGTAGATGGGCAGAGAAAAACTTGCCGTGTTGATGTAGCATAATGAGCCCTTCAGAGAATACAGCTTGACTCGAACACTACAGGGTGTGTTGGCAGTTCTTTGCATGTGTTGTTAAACTGTGCACCAGCCTGTATGTTAAGTATAGGTTGTGCCCGCTCAACATGGAAAAGCCCATATTCCGTGTCAGATTCTGATGAAAACTATGAACACGCCGCTGTTAAAACTGTCTTACTTAATGTGTGTAGGATCTTAACTACAGTTGGACATTTTGTTCTTCCTAAAGAAACCAGTGTAAAGAATATGGTATCTAAATCCTCTGATATTTTCCAGATTTACAACTCTCTGTAATTTACTTTTTTACAACTCCGTGCAATTTACTTTTGAGGGCAGGACCAAGGGTACGCCAATTAGTCATCTATCCATCACACCTCTCACAATCATTAACTTGGCTCTGACTGCGACCAACCCTAAACCAACTGAAGCTCTGTATATTTTTACAGTTCTTGCATTGATCCACACCAGTGTGACTAAGGTGTATTCATTCTCGGTTTGCGTACTGTCTGGACAGCACAATGGACAGTGGGGTCCTGCCCGTGCTCTGGCTTGTTTGCACAGGTGTTGCTGAATTGTCTTTTGTCTGTAATGATCAGGTGATCCCCATTTGCTGATTAGCTAATGAGTGTTCGATTACGCAACAGCAGCACTGCAACCAACATAGTTGATTCAGTCTTGTACTGTCTCTTAGAGTGCCATATTTCAATTTTACACATTCATGGAGTCGTACTGGCTGTTCATTTATTTGTCACAGTGTTTGCCACAATTATATCACTGCTGTTAGAAACACACCGCCTGAGGTCTAGCCAGAGATTTCTGATTATTAGTTTATCTCAAATTTTACTTTCTCTCCTATGAAGAGACTTTACTTTCTATCCTTTTTCAATCATTGTGCCGAGCCACATATTGAAGGCTGCTTTATCTGCGTCTCTGACTGTCCAGCCCTGCCTCTCAAATTCAAAATATCCTTTGTCATGTAGCACCAAAACAAACAGAGGGAGAAAAAGCAGCTACTCAAGCCACCCTTTTGTTTTCTCACACACAAACCTAACTTGACTCACTTTGATGCAACAAACTGGACACATTGAGTCAGAATAAAGGCCTCTTGTAAATTGGACTCAGACATTCATCAGCAGAGGACTCAACATTGGTTTGCTAAAGCCTAGCATCTCTCCTCTGTCTCTTGTAATGTTGTGTGTGTGTGTGTGTGTGTGTGTGTGTGTGTGTGTGTGTGTGTCTGTGCGCGCTGACCCACATAAGTCTTATCACACTTGGAGAGCTGCATTGACTACTTGTTAACTACTTGGCCATTGCAGTCAGTCTTTCGGTTGAAGTCAACTTCAAACGAATGCTAATTTGGTTTTTCCTCAGAGGCTGACGAATATTCTCAGCGAGACTGGAGGTCTGGCCAGAGGGAGAGAGTTTGTAACTCATAGTAACATAGATGACACCAGAAATATATTCTGATGGTGTAATTCAAAACAAATATAACATCAACTCTGGCTGCACCAAAGTCACAGCTATAAATAAAAGAGGGAGACGATGATTTAGAATAGCTCCTGATTCTCTTTTATAACCAAAAAAGCAGAAAAGAAAATGTATGTTTGTTTCCTAGAGCAGAACTATGAGCTGGGATGGAGAGATTACTCTTTTCTATTGACAGTTTGGGAGTATAAACGAGGAGAGCAATGGCAGATTGATGATTTCCCAAAATGAGCGTCCCTTTTCTTAAAAATATTCTCCCATCCATCATGTTCATTATTTTAGAACATAATAAAATGCCAGGCAGGTGCAGCCATGATTCAGTCTCATACATATGGTAATTTCTATACATCCTACACTTCTCCATATCCTCCACCAGTACTGCATCCTACCTAAGCAGCCTAGTCCGTGCATTGACGCATGTATAGGCATAGAAATTGCCTAATGGTCCCACGTAAAAAATGGAAATTGAGTGACTTTGTTGTTGATGTATCACTTCAGTTTTATAAAAGCAGTATGTAACCAAAGGTAGACAAACTCTTGGCTGTTGTGAAATAAAAAAAAACATGGCTTTTCATGGATGATGGGTGAGGTAACCCATCTCTAAATGGGATAAATGAACACCTACATATAGGATGGCAGTTTGCACCATAACCTTTGACCCATGGCTGTCTTTCTCTCCTCAGCTGGACCTCACCCAGCCTCTGGAGGAGCAGGGTCCCCTGGATGTCATCATCCACAAACTGACTGATCTCCTCCTGGAGGCTGACCAGAACGATTCCCAGGCTGTGTTGCTGGTGCAACGAGTACAGGTATGCATCTTTTGTCTGCCCTCATCTCCCCTGAGTATGCATAGGTGATGGGATGGGAGTACAAGTAGAGAAGTCTGGAAAAGTGGGGCAAATTAAATTGATCATTTCCACTTCTTGAAACACTGCAAAAATGTATGAAAACTACATGTTGGAACTGAGCAATTTGTTCCATGCCTTGTCTTTTTTTAAATGTTTGAGCACTGAATTTTTGACCTTACGAACATTATGCGTGATATAATAATCTCAACTCAAAGGTCCACTTGAGCCTTCAACTGCATCTCACAGCCTTCGTCAGTGAATAGAATTTAAATGTTGTTTTATTTGTCAGAGTAAAAATAACATTGCATAGTGAAAGATGCATATCAAACCTTGTTTGTTAATTACCGACATGTAGCACCAAGTTTTGAAGCATGTGGAAAAACCAACAGATTTGTTATTCAATTTAATTTAGTTTTATTTATATAGTGACATATCATAACAAAGTTATCTCAGGGTACTTTTTCATATAGACCAGGTCTAAACCTTACTCTATACATGTTTTTCTTAATTTCAATACAATCTTTGCTAAATTTAGATTATTTAGGCAAATTTCTTTCTTTTTTTGAGAAATATAAACATGTTTAGCTACTGAACCTTTTTTCCATTTAACAAAGTATTGTAACAGAAAATGTCATGTGACACCCTCATCTCACACACTGCATTTTTCATGACCCAGTGATAATATGGCCCAGCCACTGTCAGCAGGCATGATACGGAACATTGGTTGAGCTCTTCAGTGCAGAAGCTCTGGATGGGTTTGTCTGTCTGTAGCACACACACTGCTTCAGGCAATCAAAAGAGCTGCATTTATGGATGACAGACTTTTATGTTTACATGTAAATGTCCCAGTTCATAGAATCAAACAGGCAGGACAAGGAGCCTTAACCTTGTCTTTGGGAACATAAAGGACATCGGCAGTTATATTTGAGCATGTGGTGACTCCTAAATCAAAAATGCTGTCACTGAAAGTTCTTGAGGAGTTTTTCTTGTTCTTTCTGAAGTGAGAAAAATCTCACATGGACAGCAGGTCACAGCTCCAAATGTGGCACTGTGAACACACTTCAGAAAACTGGTGTGCGCATATCTGTGTATTCATTAATCTGGCTGTTATAGATGGTGTGAAAATTAATTTATTTTCCACCAGCTCTCTCTCCTCTCCAGCTCTTCCTCTCTCTCTGAATGAGTCATAGGAGCTGTAATCATGATAAACGTCACACGATTCAGTCAACATGTTCCTGGCTGCTCATCTAGGAAGGACAAACAGGATGTCAGCGTGGAGCAATCACTTTAACATGAGAACCTGGTTAATATTAACTAACATTTACACACCTTTATGGTCCTGAAACAAATACACACACCTACAGATAGAGATTTTCTGCCGCAATCTTCCAAGAAGCATGTACAAATACTCTCCATCTCCATTAGACCACCTTTTTTCGCAGATATGTCATTTAGCTGTTTTCAGAGGATCCTCAAGCACACAGTGTGTCCTGATCTTGGTCTCCTCCTAGTCTGCTGTGTACATTACATGAAAAGGATGTAAAAAAAAAAAAAAATCCCCCAAGCCACCTGCACAGGCTTTTCTCAGTGCAGAGGAACAGGGGGTTTTAGTCCAACGTTGTCGTTCTTCAGCAACAAGCTGGTAAATCCACAGCTCAGCTTTGTGGCTCAGTCCTGTCTGTGCCTCTTTAAGTTCTGGCTATTTACCTGAACACAATTGTCATCTTTGATTACATTTTCGTTTGAGATATAAGCGTGGGCGTGACACAGCTGGGATCATAAATAACCTTTTTGTGTGGTGGAGGGAATGGAGCCTTCCTCCCTTTATTTAAAACAAAATGTCAGACTGGCATGCGTTCTGGTGATTCAGTGGCCTGAGGTGTGAGCCGTGTGTGCTCTACAGAGGACCTGGGATAAATATAATTTGCATGATTTTTCTTCGTGCATGATTTTGGGTGCAGTGCTAATCCCTTTTCTTAAGCAGATCATTAGTAGTAATCTGTGGTTGGCTGTAGTTTAATTCACTAAATTAGTTTGCTGACCTTTGTATCTTTTATTAGCATATTTGGTATTGTCAGCTATCATTTTCCATGATGAAATATAATGAATTAAATTCATATATAAGTTATGTCATATACCATAAGGATTACATTTGAAAGGCATAACAAAGCATTAAAAGGTTGTGGAAGGAGTTCCTTTGTAGTTTGCTACAAACAAAAACAGATACCAAAATCTTGCCTACAGATTCTGCGTGTGAATGAATTACAGCGTTTGTCACTGAAGCTCATATGGTAAATCACACCCATCTGGTTGTGAGGCTAAAAATGATTTTCCACTTCAGGTTTGATGCCTGTGGCATCACAGACATGGCTCACCACTAGGAGCACAGACTAGATCCTCCATATTTCCTGGCCATATTTTCTGAGACTTTGAACAGTGTTTTTCCCTATGGAAACAGATCTGCCCGGAAAAGTGAACAGAAAATGAGCAGCCCTAACACCCACTCTTCAATACCCACACTGACATACGTCTGGCTCTTTTCCTCTCTAACACCTGCTATCCAGTGCTCATCTCTGTCTCACCTCCCCCTCTTGTCTGTGTTTCAAATGCATTTCTTCTACTGAGATGCAGAAATCAGCAAGTGACAGTCCTTATCAGCAGAGAATTCCTCTAAACTCCCGGAAGATTAGTTTGGATTTATTTTTTGGCAGCAGCATGTTTGACTTACATAACCGCTCAACTGGCTTTGATCAGCATTGCCCGTTCCAGAAAATCCTACAGATGGGTCCTCCATGTCAAGGGAAAGGCATTGTTTACACGCTGCATGCGTCAGTATGTGTGGGTATAATAAGAGTCCGTTCACAAATGGGTATTTTTTTTCCACTTTATGCTTGTGTTTGATGTTCGACATTGCCATGTTTGTTTGATTTCACGCAAACATGTGTGACAGTGTAGCTGCTGTGTTTTTAACAGGCTGTGATGGAAGCAGGCAGGGTCTTTGTGTAATGTGCAGGCCAGACCAGTTTGTCAGTCAGTACAAATCCACAGAGCAGGGATGCAAATGCAGAGCGCATGGAGAGCTGCAAAGTGGAGAGGAGGTGGTGTGGGGACAGAGCCAGAGGAAAGTCGACAAGAAGAGGGGAGTGCGGTTATGTAAAATAGCAAACCTCACGCTGACCTAACAGCCGGCCATGCAGGGATGTAGTGATGTAACCTACACAGAGCCACTGGCATACATCTCATGCTCTCTCTACCTCTCTCACACACACACACACACACACACACACACACGTACAGATACATACATGCATACAGAGTGGGTTTGGTGTGTTGACCCTTCAACTCGGTGTATTTGTCGTTTACCTACTTTTAATATGTTTGCTTAACATTTCTAATCTGCACTTATTTGGGTGTCTGTCACATGTCATGGCAGATGGTTGCACATGTGCATGTGTGCAGTCGCGTGGTGGTGGCACCTGCATTTTTTCCATTATTGATTAATTAT
>JAVQJL010045945.1:0-77554 GCA_036024295.1 Nannoperca obscura
ATGTCTTGACTCTATTTTCTATTCATTTCACAACGTATGGTGGTGAATAAGTGTGACTTTTCATGGAAAACACAAAATTGTTTGGGTGACCCCAAACTTTTGAACGGTAGTGTATATTCAAAAAGTCTGCTGGGATTATAGATACTGTATATTTCTAAAATACTGATATTGGTATTGGCCTCAAAAATCCACTACTGGTCAGGCTATAGGTGATACTAAAGTTTAGTGTCTACCACCTCCACTAAATACTACTACTACTACTACTACTACTAATAATAATAATAATAATTACAATAAGGGTGTGTGTGTGTTTGTGTGTGTACCTGGATGCGTGCAGCAGCCCTGGGGTCAGAGGAGCTGATGAGGACCGGGTGGGAGATCTCCATACTGTGTCTGTTGTTGAGTTGGGCGGCCCTCTGGCTGACAGACAGTGCTGAGAACGAATGCCTCTTCTTGGCGTTTTTCTTCCCTTCGCCTCTGCGATGGCCAGAGCCATTCCCAATTGATGGGGAGGCGCTGGGGGAAGGGCCAGGAGTGCAGGGACCCAATGGGGCTGGCTCAGAGCTAGGACCTGGAACGTTAATTGGTGTGGGCTTGTCGATCTCCATCAACTGCTTGGCTGTTTCATTTAACTGGAAGAGAGGAGAGGAGTAGAGGAGAAGAGAGAAGAAGAGAGGAGAGGAGATGAGAAGAGAAGAAGAGATAAGAGGAGAGTAGAGGAGAAGAGAAGTGAAGAGAAGAGAGGAGGACAGGGGAGGGGAGGGGAGAGGAGGACAAAAAAGAAGAGAGGAACAGTTCAGGTGTTACATTTCAGTCCTCAGAGGTTCGAATCCATGACATGATCTCCAGCATACTCAAGAAGTGTTTGTGTGGATTTTCCTCGCCTGTTCTTGTTGGCAGCTTTTCAAAACAGCAGCATAACAATCATCACTTACAACAGCTGGTCTAGTGAGACTCCCCCTGTGTAGCACACACTCTCACTGTCTCTCTTTGTCAAATACACACATCCTCCCACACATAACCCACCTAAACGTGAGCCTCCCTTTCGCTTGCCAGGATTATTCTTCCTCTCCACACTTTGGATTCATTTCAGTTTCAGTTATTTATTTAAGATAGAAAATAATTCAAAGTTAACTTTTTTTGACATATCAGGACAGAACAGTGTTTGAAGGTTGGTTTACCTGTAAGGATGTTTAAAGAAATTTACACACTTTAAATGAATCCCTCCAACTCAATTGAATGCCAAATTTAATCATTATCCCTAAATCAACAATTCAGTTAAACCAAAACATCCTCGACTGGGTAACAAAGAAATGACAAATAGTATATAAAACGATTTTGTGATGACTGCACCTTGAGATCTATTCACAGACAACGATGCAGAATTCACAACAGAAGGACTGAGGGCTTATGGAAAGAGCAACATGATAAGGAGTTGTGCTATAAACCCAACAACCCACAAAAGAAATGGATGAGTGACTTGAAGATCTCTCTTCTTGAAGATCTTAAACTTTTTTAATGAGAACTGCAATGGAAATAAGCTTTTAGCTTTATTGTGTTTTTATCCTCAACAGTTTTATTGCATGTCAGGGCTAGGTGATTGCAGTCTTGTATTTACTTTTAGTACTACCAGATAAATGTGAGAAGTAAACACTGCTTCTAGCATAGAGTACACAATTAGCTGTGTGTGTCAAATGGTCTGGTCATAGCTCTCGATTTTAAAGTGGTGAACGTTTTGTTGTTTTTGTTTAGACCAGAAACTGCTGGGGAATAAACACCTGGTTTAAGGTACCACAGCTCACCCTGTTACCGCAAGTTTTTGCTGTTTTTAATGAGAAGTGCAAAGTCTGTCAGGCCATATAACAAAGCTTTGTGTAATGTATCTCTTGTCATTTTGAGTTTCAGTGTGCGATTGATTGACAGCCGCTAATTAAAATTTGATAGAGGGGGCAGAGGAAAAAATGTAGCATGTATGTTCTTTATGGTTTTTCAGAATAAAGAAAATCAAGAAAAAAATTTGTCAGATATTTAGTCAGTGTTGCTGTTCCCAGCAACAGTTACATCATTTGACTTACTAAATCCAGTATTGACGCAGTTTAACATGAGTGAGACTTCTAATTTTATGAGCACTAGTCATCTAAAATGTGTCTAGTGTCTGGCATATTGTGTCTGCAAACAGCATGCATTTCATATCGTCTGCCAGTATTGAGGGTTGCTCTTAATTTCTGCTCAGTGTCACTGAAGGGATCAGCTCATTTCTGACCAGCTGCAACTAGATATTGTATTATTAGTGTAGTCCAGGTCAGTCCTATCAGTGCCACTAACTGCCATGTCACACTGTAATTCCATATGTCACATTAGCTAGAGCAGACACGTCTTTATCTGAGTGTTACAGACAAAGTTGTGGGAATGTGAGGATGGCTGTTCCATAAACATTAGTTAAGCAGCAAGTTTATAAACGTTACTATGACTAACCTTTATGGCAGATATTACACGCAATTATAAAACATTTTGAATAACTTTCAAAGTGGTAAAATCCTTTGTCCTCTGCACACTCTTGTACACACACACACACACACACAGACAGTTCAATGTGAAACAGGGGCACAAGACCTAATATGTTAAAAGTTAACACATTCAGCTTCAGTCCTGTAACAAATTTACATCGCAATCATGTCAGCTTAGCGTAACCTCAAACTCCTGGACAATCCCTGGGGCATTTCTTTTTATCTCGCTCTCTCTCTCTCTCTCTCGTCCGTGTGTGCGTGTGAGTGTGATTGTGAGTGAGAGAGAGAGAGAGAGAGACAGAGAGAGAGAGAGAGAGAGAGAGAGAGAGAGAGAGAGATAAAAGCATGGACAGGAAGTAAACTGTGCTCATCTCAAACTCCAATCACTGATGGCTACAAACTGCAGCAGCATGTTCACATTAAATATGTCATATATAATTGATGGGCCTTAGACATAAAGCTTCTCCTGCTTCCACACTCTGTATGTGTTTGTGTGCATGCCTGTGTACGCGTGCACGTGTAATTGATGGGGCTTGGACAGGGATACTGGCCGACCACCAGAGGAAATCAGGGCCACTCTGCCAATGTCTTGCAGGCTCAGAAAAGAAAAAAGAAAAAAAAAACACAATCATGAATCCTGCCCGGCTGACTGCAGCAGCATTATGCTTGAATTACAACTTCACTCACTCATAAATTGGATGCTTTAAGGTAAATCTAGCAACCACATACACACGAGCACACACACACACACACACATGCAAGCACATATTGCATGCATGAGTCTAAGCTGTCCAGAACTTGCACTAAAGTAATAACTGTCTCCTCTAGCGAGATCATCATTATGATAAGGCAGCTATGTCTTCGGCATTATGGTCACCAAGGACACACTGGGGGGGAGAGAGGAAGACGTGCTGCTGGCCTGAGAGCTACCGAGCTACTGAGGCTAAAAATACATCAACAAGCGTTGTTGGTGCTGTTTGGAATAACTAGTTGTACTATGTGACACTGCCTGAACAATACCATTTCACTCTCTGCATCTTCTGCTCAGCGCTGCGTAGAGTTGCCAATCACGTCAACTGCATTTGTTACAGGTATGACGAGAGCAGAGAGCTGAGTGTGGAAAGCTGTTTCAATATGTGGCCCTCGACACTGCCTTGTCGAGCTGATTTAAAAGTATGACAGAGGAAAAGACAGAGAGAGAGAGAGAGAGAGAGAGAGAGAGAAACAGACTGTCCCTGTCCATGGTGCTGACTGCTCCATCATCATCACCACTCTCATCAGTCTCATAAGACTTGAGCCTACTGGATATAAACGATGAATGATGTTGGTTTCTGTCTCTTACTAGACAATGCATATGAAACTATGTCTGTTAAAAAAAAGGAAAAGGGAAAACAAACTGTCAGTTGTCTATCTGAGGATGTATGTCTCCAAGACCTCATAAACAGTGATGAAAGTAAATGAAATTGAAGAAATCCTGGATGAAAACACATTTTCTTGCGTTATGACAACGTTACATGACCCTCTGCTACGACTTCCAGTCCATAATAAGCCAGGTCCAGTCGGTTGGTTTGATTGATTGATTTAAGGCAACATTCAGCCGATCCACGATAAGCCGCAGAAACAGGAGGCACAGCAAGCAAGACATTCAGTTCACAAGACTGCATTTCTTAAAAAGAAATAACAAACGGAGGTACAGAATCAGTTTGATCTTGGTGTTTGTTCATAAAATAGAAAGAAAGGGCAGCGAAAGAACCGAATTTCTTACCTCTGTCGCCATATTGCAGGATGAGGGTGCAGGATCTGTCCCGTGCTGAAATCGACAACCGTTTGCTCGTGTTGTGTGGGACAACGCGACTGTGGAGCTTGCCAGCAAGGCTGGAGGCGCGAGCACGCGAGCAGGTGCGTGATGTGCGCGCGCCCGCGAGTGTGATCGCGTGGGGATATGCTAATTATGTACGAATTTCTACTAATGCATAAACCGTGAATAAGTTGCCCTAAGATTCAGTCCTCAAGGGCAAACTTTCACAACGCAAATGCGGTTTATTTAGGTTAGTATTTCTTCTTTTTTGTTGCCTATTAATAATTTCATTGATTATCAATAATTCAAATAAGGCGCCTTGGTTTCCGGTTCTATTTGCGACCAATCCAGTCCAAGCACAAAAGCAACAATTTCTTCACTGAAAGGCACGAGATGAATACCAGGAGGTTAAAACAGCTTACCACTAATGCAATTCTACATGCAGTGTCTGTGCTGTATATATTAATGTTAAGCTCCCTCAAGACAAGCCTTATTATGAGCTTTATTACTGCAGTGGCCTATAATAACTTTTGTAAGAATAGGATCAAAGAAAACCTTTGTATTGCTATTACAGCACTATAAGAATACGGGAGAGTCATACTGATGCCCATGAGATAAAAACTATATTAGATCGTAAAGTCATAGTGAGACAAAGTGAATCCTCAGGGAAGTGATTTTTTTAATCACTTGTCACTGCCAGCAGGGAGTGAGACTACACTTTTTCATTTGTAGGCAATGCTGTTTAGTTATCCAGTAGGTGTTTACTGTAACCAATGGTGCTATCCTTTAAAAGCAGGTTGGCTCTGGTGCAGTGGTCATGCTGTGGTGACTCATACTGTAACCCATATGTTTAATGCACCATTAGAAAGTGCCCATATTAAACATTTATCAGAGCTTTTATCACATTCGGGTGTGCTATATGGCTATTTTTTTATCCTTTCATGAATAGCAAATTATTCTAGTTCACGAACAGATCAAGGTCTTACTTGGCTTGAATTTTTTACAAGGTTGACTTCAGAGTCACAAATATAATATGAAAAATGTGGCAGCCAAAGCTCACGTTTGTGCTCTTGACGCTCCCAAGGACAGGGAAATGTTTTTCATTAGATACAAAGGACTTGGAAGAAAGATGGTGAGTGAA
Source organism: Nannoperca obscura (assembly GCA_036024295.1). NCBI lineage: Eukaryota > Metazoa > Chordata > Actinopteri > Centrarchiformes > Percichthyidae > Nannoperca > Nannoperca obscura. Next base: position 5,447 of record JAVQJL010045945.1, read on the forward strand.
ATCACTCAGATGAGCCTATTTTTGGGCAAAATTCTTTTTTTCTTTTGACATCATGAGTTATGACGTACTGAAATTAGCCCCTTTCTCTATCACTACAATACACATTCCCTGAGGTATGCTTAGATCACATTTCTGGCAGAGACTGGCAAATGCAAACACAGGCAAATAAACACACACAAATATATCCAAAATGACACAGCAGCATCCAAGTCTTATGAATGGAAAAAGAATCCCAAAATAGGATGAGCTTTAACATTATGAGAATTATGCAGAACTAATATTATTTGTCATGATCCTGCAGCATGATCCAGATTGCTTAAAAAGATGTGGATCTAATCACACACTGGCAAAGATTCCTTTGGGTGTGTGTATTTACATTCACATTTACGTGCTTTTGTATGCATGTGTGCGTACTCTCTATTCGGCATTCTCCTGTGTATTTTCTCCTCAAGGCATTCATACACACACATACATACATTACACATTCTCCGCATCACACCACATCCATTATATCTGCATAATGTGTAGGAAGTGGAACGCAATGCAATTAAACTAAATATCTCAAGCAATCACATGATGCTGAAATGCTCATTACACACAAGAAAACTTAACTATTGGACTGATGTTAAACAGTGAGTTAAGATTATTATTTACTTACTGGTGGGGCACAAACAAGTCCTAAAAACGAAAAAACAAAACAAATCTGTGGTTATAGTTTGTAATTTCCTTTCTAAAAGACCAATATGAATGTTTTCTGTTGTGACGCCTCCATCATCTATCAGTGACTTCCAAAACATCACAACATCACTATATATTTATATATATATATATTTATCACATAAATGTTTGATATGAGCATCCGTCACCACTAGTTTATGGTTTAGTTAGCTAGATTAAGCCATTAAAAGTCCATGGTTGGGTTACAAAAATACACCCACTTGATTGAGGTTCAGAAATTCATCATGGTTTAAAGAAGATCTACTTGGTTTAGGTGTGAAACCATGAAGATCGTGATTAAAAGAAATCCACGCTGACTGTTGGTAGGAAACCGGGTGCACACTTTGTTGACCCATCCATCCCCGACAGCCTCTCTATAAGGTTTTGCAGCTGTATGATGTGTGTGTAAGGTTGTCACTAATATTTATATATTTGGCTATACAGTGTGTTATTGGGTTTGGGTTTGGGGTTGCTTGTATTTTGGGTAACCAGTGGATGTAAGCAGACTGAAGAAAATTACTGGGTTGTTATATTTAAACCTCCATCATGGCTGAACACATGCATTCCTATTCATATTGAGAATGTAATGAAAGCAGAAGCCTTCATATTACATCTCATTCTGGTCTTCCAGTGTGTCTGAATCTGCACTTCAGCAGAAAATAACTGCTGCAGCCTTAAATTATCATAATGACCCATAACACTGCACACACACACAGACACACACACACACAGACACACACACACCGCACACAAATATTGCCTTTTTCACATTTCATACTTCATGAAATATTTATTTCAGCAAAACATTCTTGGTTTCTGCTTCACTCCAAAACTGCCACTTTCTATTTGAAGCTTGTGCTGTGAAATGTTGAAGATGGTGATACTGACCCTGCGTGAAAAGAACTAAAGAAAACACGATTACTGTGGTTTCTCTGCTCTCGTGTCCTTAGACTTGCAGTGCTAAGGTAGCAATACGCACTTTGTCATGGTTTCTTGGTCAATGTGGTTTTGACTTATCAGGTTAATTAAATCATCACCTGTGCTGTGGAAGGGTGCTCAACTGACGAGTCCTTACTGTACATTTCATAAAACATTGCATCATAAAAAAATCTTTGTCTTCATTTGTCGCTTTGTGTGTGAGTGTGTGACTATGTCGTCCTAGTATGCTGACCTGTCCTCCTTCTTGGCAATCAAATCAGAGCTGAAAAGAGCAGATTGTGTTTCCTGGGAGGTTTGCATTCCTACAGCAGACAGTCTAAATGATCCTCCGCTGGAGAGATCTGAGCACTTGAGCAGATTTTTTTAATGTAATGCAGCTTGAAAGTGTCTTACAGTGTCATCAGCCTCTACCTTTGCATGTACATGTTACCTGTACAAGAGAGTGAGGCATTTGATTTGTGTAAATGCATAGCATGTTTTCTATCTCCAAGACGTCTGGGCATTGTGCCATAGCAAACACCCTTCTGCTATTGACTTTACCACAAGTTGAGGATCTCTCTCACACACACAAATACGCCGATTCTGTCAGAGGAGCACACTGAAGGAGATCTTGTTCTCTTCCAACATGACAGGAAATGAGAACTTTCAAACCAAAAAAATATATTCACTTGGAATCTTTAAAAGCAAATAAACATCTCCTCAAATGCCTTCCAACATTTTGGATACCAAAGACAAACTAAAAAAAATTCCACAAGTCATCTTTTTTAGTGAGTCTGTGTTTGGAACCGTCTGCCACACATCCTCCATCTTTCATAAGTGCAGGCTGGGTTATTTGGTGTCTGTTTGTGTGTCGGTGTGGTCTGTCAACAGTTGGCCTGGTCCTGCAGAAATGTTGATCAGTCCCTCTTGCTGGCAATCAAATCTGAGTTGAAGACTTTTCATTTCAGAGCCAGCGGATGTTCTCGTATCTGATATCAATCCTGGCCAGTCACAGCAGTAAATGTTGCATACCAGCTGGGATATTGATTCAGTTTGCACAAGACACCGTCAAAGCGACTTCATCATTCACACACGTCATTAGAGGAACAAACTTCTAAGAAAAAGTGAGAGGAAGACATTTGGAAGAAAATAATCTGCTCACACCGATTGAAGAGCAGCATTCACAGCTTCAAAGAAGAGTTAAACAAAAGAGTTGATGAAAACTATGAAATATAAATAGCAAGGAAGAAAAAGGCTAATTATAGGATATTTGAAAGAGAACGTGGTGTAGGACAGCCGCAGAGAGCAGGAAGACCGGTGTTTAAGAGTAACATAAAAGTGAAACAGTAAACATTTGAGTGCTTGTTCTTACTGAGGAATAACAGGGAAATTGGCTGCAGCCAGCACAGACAGATAAAACAAAGAGCCCTCCATCTCTGTGTGTTCCATACACGGGCCAAAACACAATCAGAAGTAATGAACAATGTCCTCTTACTAATAATCCACATATAAGTTCATCATTGTTCTCCAACAACAGCTGAAAAGTGGCACATGCACTCACAGGCATGAAAGGCAAAATACCAACTGAACTGTACATTAATCCAGCTGTATGTAGCAATATACATTCATTCCAAGCCAGGCTAAAAATATTACAATAGGACAGCTGTAATGTTATAGTGACGCGCCGGAGGCAAAACAGATCTTTCTCTAGTAAATTTCAATACAAGGGAGAGACATCAGCAGGATTTTGTTTCTCTGAGCTATCACATAGCAAAGGGGGGAGAAAAAAGAGAGAGATAGAAACAGATATATAGAAAGACAGAGAGGATGTGATTTGCGTGCACGTAATCCCCTTGTGAGCGACAATATTGTTAATTTAGCGGTGAGGAAGATAATAACACGCAACAAACAAATTCACATCTCCAGGAGGGACTGACATTATGCAAATTTTGCAGAAATATAAAGAGAGTAGATTAGGAGTTAAAATGACATTTGACACTCATTTTAATGTTTTTGTTGACCTCAGGTATACACATAGAAATATTACACAAGCGCTTGTTGCTCACTGGAGCGTGAAGACATGATTTATAAGCTTGGCATTCATGGTTTAATAATGACAAATGACAAGCGATGGTTACGACTCTATATTTTGATAGAGACAGACACAAACACTTCATCTTGTTTCTACTTTAAAAATACCACCCATTGAATTCTTGCCATCCCATTAGAACAATGGTTCACAAGCTTTTCACAGTCTTACTGGATAATAATATTCTCAGTGTATGCTGTGGTGACAACTGTGGTCCTTCAGTGTCCCCACTGCCAGAGGGAAGGGGATGAGAGAAATGAGATGAGCCAACCGATTTGTGTCTAGATCATTCATATGCACACTGCTGCACTGCCATATAAAGACACATTCAGCTTTGTTTAAATAGTCACACAAAGAAGATCCCTGCTGAAATCCACAGTCACAATGTTAACATCCATGGCTCAGAATTATTGTTTATCCAGCTTTAATCTAGAGCTTTGTAAAATCACGGAGCTAGATTTGTAAACAAGCTCACAGTGCAGTAACAAAAACAAATCCACAGGGCTTGCTTCCTCACTTTTAAGGTTCCAATTAAATGATGGCCCTGCTATAGCTGCAGAGAAGATGGCACTTTTATTTTTTTCTTGTGACTTTGTTCAGAAAGCAGCTCCGTCCCTCAGCGCCTGCAGGTTTGAGATGGACACATGGAAGGTGGAAAGTGGAAAGACTTTTGTAGCAGTCTGCTGGTGCACTGAGACACACATAGCTTCCCGTTGAGCAAGTGGAACTCACACTTGAATACGCACTTATACATTATATAATATTTTTTTGTTTGTTACCAAAAATTCTATTGCAGTGGAAATACATTTATGAATAATCAATGAGTTCACTTTTCAGAAAAAACACTGGCTCCAGTGTTGCTCTGAGACTTTACATGTCTTTTTGCCTATTGAGTTACAGTATTTGCAGCACTGCTTGCTCTGAGCCATAAGAACTAAAATAAATGCTTTGTGTGTGCACTGTCTTTGCTTGTGTGGTGCTGTTTGATCAAAAGCTGCACCGACGTCCCTCAGAGCCAAGCATCAAAGCTACCTTGCATGATTATTAAACAGCAGCCATGGGCTCAAAGAAAGCCATAGTAATGACTATAATGCAAGGATGTGGATTCATGCTTTAGTTTGGGGATTTTTAATCTTGTAAGTGCTAATTGAGGCTTCAACTACATTTGCTTTTTGCCTTCAACACAGATGATGTCGGATAAATCTGTTTTCTTATTTACAAAGCTGTGCAATCTGAAGAAGCTGTTGGATTCAAATTAGTCAGGTTGGATCCCTTTGAATTTCTGTGCCGATTGTTCTGGATCAGATTACTAAGATTATAAATTATTGGTTTCAAGAAACTAAAGAAATAAGATTGCATGTGGAGAAAGATTTGTGAAACATAGCCCAACAAAACAAACCTTGTTACACTGTTACTGTATCAGTATGAATCTTATTCTTCATAGCTTTCTATTTGTACAATTAATTTACATAAAAGAATATATGCATAATCTCATAGAGCTAAAACTGAATTTCCATGAATGCTACATCTACGATTTCCAGTCTGCTGGTATTAACCTATTTTATGCCCAGCTGTATTGATTATGATGAGAGGAAGTGAGTAAATTATGCACACACACACATTAAGGAATGCACCGATGCAGCTCCACTCACAGCGAAGTGAAAACATGACAGGAAAGGGCCTTATTCCAATAATGAAGAGAAAGGGTCCTGCCGGGAGGCCGATGACGCTGCATTAGTCTTCATAGAAAGGAGAGATGGAGGAGAGAGGGAGAGGGAGAAAAAGAGAGAAGGCTCTGTTATTCTTAGGTGATATTAACAGTGCTGAGCCTCCCATGTCCACTCCGTCTTGAATAAATGCTGCGGTCAGTAGAGGACACAACAAGTGAAATAAAAGAGTTCTCACTCACACTTGATATGGCTTTTAAGCATTTTGTCTACATTGAACTTCTGTCCTGGTAAGGTGCTCTGAAAATACTGGCAGCACACAGCGAGACGCCCGACACAAAAGGTTGACTTGTTAAACATACAGAATTTATGAGCTTTCAGGACCCTGCAGAGTTAAGTCCCGTCATTGATACTGACAGCATCGAGCATGAGAGCCATGGATTGAGCCCTATGATAGAGTGCTCTGTAATGTAGTGGAGTGTAATGATACCACCACCAGCAGCCGTCCCACTGAGAGAAGAAAAATGAGCCTGTCAGGGGAAAGAAAAGAAAAAGACAGAAGAAAAAAAAAAATCCCCCCTCAAAGTTCTGATGTGCTGTTTGGCTGTATATCTGCTATTCGCAGCCAAGTCTCTACACAGATTAAAATGCACTTATTCCATCCAACATCCAGCGAAGCAGCCTGCCAGTTATCTGGCTGCTGCTTGTTTACAGGCTGTAAGGATCCAGCTCTTTCCAAATGAGGACTGAGAGCAGGTCCGTGCTGATCTGCTGGTGAGGAGCTGTGGCATGCACGCAACAAGAAACACCAGGTGTGCAGCTGATGGACCAGAACACATATTTTATTCCTCTCACTGTAATGTTCCTTAACTTTTACAAAATGAGCCTTATGCAAGTAATCAGGTTTGGACTAATTAAATCAGACAGAAACACCATTCTCACTCGTACCATATGAAAATGATTGTAATCATAAACGAAAGTGAGGGCTCAGGCTGTGTGCCAAGTGTGCCTAGTTGTAGCCCACAGTGAGAGCAGAATTTCAGGCTGTTGGGAAGCCTTTTTTTTGTGCTGTGGTTTAGAACATGCTGGTGGGGTCTATATTAGAAGGTAAGATGAAGCCAGCCAGTTTCCTGCCTTCAGATGGCAGAGCAGATGGCACAGTCCTGAGGGCCGATGCTACACCATGTAGCCATCCAACTCTCCGTCAGCAGCCCTCACTTCCTCATCATTCAGTGGTAGTAGCATCACCTGGCACTGCTTACATACAGTGCAAGATGTTTTCTGATTAAAAATTCACATAAAACACACATGAAATGTTTGCTTCACTAAACACCAAGAATGGCACTTCAATTCTGGCAGGTTTAAGTAAACTCCTTCCTCTATTGCAGAGGTATAAAGGGGATTTTGTATTATTAAAAAGAGCAGGACAGGTCAGCCAGAAGCCAAAGATCAACCGTGTACACTGCCCCCTCTAGTGGACCTCCACAGATAAAGGCAGAGTAATGAAAAGTTGGCAAAAGAGGTCAACAGGATACAATGAATTCAAGTGTATTCCTTTTCCTTAGAGCAACACTAATATTTAGATCTGTGGTTTGGGTGTTTGTTTAAATATTTGTTCAGATAAAGATCAACTTAATCAGTGATTGATTATCTGATACACAGTATCTGTAATTCTTTTTTCATGCATCAGGGTTTGGGAAAGGAGCAACATAAAGAGAGCAGAACTTGAGACTAACAGCAGAAAGAGCAGAAGGGCTTGTGTTATTCTGTCATCTGGGCAGAAATGCACTTTTGCCTGTTTTTAATTAACCACCATCTTCTGTTTCAGTGCAACAATTAACGTTTTAATCATTTAATCAAAACATACATTTTGAACAGTTACAGGGGAACAGTGCCTCAGTTCTGGGGGGAATGCCAGAGCATGTGAGCCAAAGATACTGAATACGTTGTCTGAACATTTTGACTTATGTTCTGAGAGAGGAGGCTCTTCTTAAATCAGTCAGAAAAAAAGGATGAGGGAAACAACAGATAAATGTGTCATAAACAAGTCTCATCCAAGAAGACAGGAAAAAATAAAGTATGAACCAAAGATGACGAGCACAATAACAGCAAGCCCTGACAGCTTGCAGGCTTTCAAAAAGGAAATAAAGAACAGTAGCTGATCTCTCTGTTGGGAGGTGAATTACACACAAGATTGTGAGCACAAATCAACGAATGAATGAATAAGTGCACACAGACACAGAATAATGAACACATGAACACCTGCAAAGACTCACATACACACAGGGTTTGTATAATCACAGGTACTTGGAAGCAGCCATGCAGAGCAGATCCCTGCCCACTACTTCCCAGAACTGCTGGCCACTTTATTTGTGTGAGTGTGTGAGATTTATGGTAATTTCAGTCTTTTGTTCTTTAAAAAAACAAAAAGAATAATTTACCAGAAAGCTTCCCCTAATAGATATGAACACCAATCATCACAGAGCACAAACAGAGTTGTGATACAGAGAGAAAGAATAAAAAAGTGAAAGAAAGAAGATAATAACTTCAGCATGCAGCACATTCAATTTTCCTCCCGTCTCCTGTCTCCTCTTCCGACTGTCACTCCTCCTTTCTCTCCCTGGAGTGTGATTTAGAGAGATATTCTTCTTTCCTTGTTTCCCTTCATGTGCTGCCTCTCCCTCTCTATCTCCCCAGCCATCTTGCTGTCTTTGCCAGTCTTCTGTTGCTTTGAAGTGCTTTGTGCTTTCCTCACTAAGACAGTCTTCCTGCCCTGTGCTGAGCTCCGGCCCAGGCCTGACAGGGAAGGGCCAAACACAAAAACAGCTAATTTCAACACAGTGTGCGTGTGTGTGTGCCTGTGCGTGTAGCTGCACATGTGCATGATCATCAATTCTGAGGCATGCTTCGTCAAAATGGTCCCTGTCATGTCCTCCTGCCACTTCTTCTAATTCCGGGATCATCCTGAAAATATATTTGATTGTCCTTAGTATGCCATATTTTTCCTCGGGCAGCTCTATTATAATGATCCAGAAAACCAGCCAGCGTGTTAGACAGGGTGGCCCCAGACCAGATCACAAAATTTCTTGGCTCATGTACCTTTAATCAACCATTTATTTTCCAAACTGTAACAGCGAGCCCAGATTATTTTTAGAACCCACCTGGGTTTTTGACTCAGGAAATTACACCTTCTCCTGTTCTCTGACTCAAAGGAACATGAGCTTGAACTATCCTCCAAATGTCCCATCACCTCCACAACAGTGACGGAGACAAACTAGCGCGCTCATCGTCCATCAGCAGAAATCTCTTTGACATTTTCAGGGAGCGAAGGAAGGGAAAGAGAGGTGAGACCACAGAGGGAGTGAGAGGGTGAGAGCAGAAAGGAAGGGAGCTGCAGTAAGGAGGAGACAGATTTGTGCAATAATGTTTTGGCAGCACAGCGTCAGTGTCCACATGTTAGAAAAGCTGGCTCACGTTATACGGACGAGAGAAACAGGATAACACATAGAAACTGTGGGGTTGGTTGGACTGATGGAGCCAACGCTGAGACCATTTCATCTAGAAGCACAGACGCATACACAGACCTTAATAAATTTGTCTGGGATCTCACAGAATATGAAAAGATGTTATTTGAATGTGGTTCTGTAGCCGTGCAGGGGGTTCATGTTCTGCCAAGATTCCACTTCTGCACTGAAATAATAAATTTGTATAAAGGGGAGTGCTTATTATCCAGCGTCAATGATCAATCTAATCGATGAAGGTTCCCAGAAAGTTGCCAGAATCAAATCTTCTCTTTGAGTTTGAAAAAAAAAAGCAAGAAAAAGAACTGAAGCCATATTCAAATGTATTTCTGGTTTATTTCCAATAGAGGAATGAATTTTAGCCATAATTTATTAATGGGTATGTTTTATTCTGAACATATGACATTTTGTAAAGACAGGACAAAGTGGTTACTGTAGGTTCATAGCTCCACAGTACCATGGCTAATGTATAATATACCGTATCCAATGGAAACAATTAGCGCTATAAAAAAGCCATACATACAGGATGACAGCAGTTCAGTACAGGAAGGGAGGATAAATTATAACTGTTTAATGGCACAAAGTGTAACCAGACTGAAAGAATAATCAAAACAGTGACCTAGGAAACTAGCATGGAGACAGAGACAATCACAGAAGGATGGGGTCAGGAATGAAGGTGAAGAGAAAGATCAAGAAAGATCTTCAGTACCTGCCAAAGGAGAAGGATGTAAAGAGGGAGAGGAGGTGAATCTGTTAGCACTCAGAATGGACCTGAATAAATAGAGGGAGGAGAACTGCTGTCTTGTGACTCAGAGCCTGTCCTCAAATCTGCTGTCATGAGACGGACACTTGCACTGTCACCAAAGAGAAAGAAAGAATGAGAGAAAACACCCAAATGATACACCGTCTAATAGCTTCCTTGTAGTAGATGAAACTGAAACCATTCCCCATCTGGATGGATTTCGATTAATTACAGTAAGTACTGAGTTTAGCCTGCTAATCTGAAATGACACGGCACAGAAAGAGAGAGAGAGAGAGAGAGAGAGAGAGAAGTTCCTAAAGTTTTTTTTTTTGTCTGGGAAATGCCACAATAGAAGCTATATTGTTATTCCATCCAAAAACAGCTGATATTGTATGATCTTTGGCGCTTTGGAGAGTCTGTTTCTACTGCGGAGGGAACCACAGCTGCTCAGGTTGCTTTCTCACCTCGCTGAGACAGATCTGTTTACAACCAGGACTTCTGGCTGACACACGTTAGAGCCGGCAGCTCTTTCTCTATCCACACACTCTGCATGGACACACTGTGGTGACTTTTATGACCATGGGCTCAGGTATAGGACATCGTATAGCGTGCGTCATTTGGGTCCCGTTAAATCAACGCACATTGTACAGCACATGCACACAGAAACATACACAACACACGCTTTCTTGTCAAGCTAAATTGTTTTCATCACATTTTAGGTGGTTATTCTTTGCGTTCGCTACTTATTGAGATCACCCATGATGTAGATCAAAATTAGTAGGGGAAAGGAAAATGTTAGTGTGTCTGTGTGTGCCCACAAAAACACAGTCATAGCCTGACAGAGGGGAATATGAGTCACAGGACACAATACTGTATTAAATCGTTGTTACCATCATGTTGAATAAATATGTAAATTAACATTTCAATGCAAATATATTCCGAAAGTTTTGTGTAGCAATAATTCCTAAACATAAAATGTACTTAAATAAACTTTAATATGAAATGCAGATTGATGTATGTTTTTTTAAGTTCCCACACACACAAGCAAGAATTGAATAATGTGACAATAGCACACACTGGACAGGAAGGTTACAGCAAATTACAACAAAATTTGTTTGGGTTATGTTTAAGTTTAGGTAATTTTGAACAACAACAACAACACGCTTCAGATGAAGGTTTAAATCTGCAATAAGTGATTTCCTTTTTGCTTACTTGGAAACAAGTAGGCCACAATAGGGCTGAAGCTATCGATTATTTTAGTAATCGAGTATTCTACTGATTATTCCATAGATTAATCGAGTAATACGTTAAAATATACTTTTGATATTTGGCCTAAATATTATACCATACTGCTCACTTACCGCAATCATATATATCATATATTGGATTGGTGCATTTTATGCTTTCTGGGATATTTTGTGCATCACTGTGAGGGCATTAGGTGTGTGCGAGGGGTGCATGTTCTTGTGTGTGTGTGTGTGTGTGTGTGTGTGTGTGTGTGAGAGAAGTAGGGAGGGATAGACAGAGACTGTCATAACAACACGAATAAAGCTCAGGCTTTGACAAACTGACTGCAGCAGTTTATTTGCTGTGGTTATTTTCTTTAGCAAAACAGCTAACTTAGGAGCATAATAACAAGCTACCACGTTTACATTCTTAACTAACCATTACATAGAGCCATAATTAACTTACATTCTTCACTAGCCTTCATCTAGACTAGCAATTATATTGTTAACGTTAAATGCTAACGTTGGGTAACATTTGACGTTAGCGTTAGTGTCAGATCCGTCATGTGGACTGGATGAATATACTGGATGCTTTCTGCTGAGATCTTGAAGCATTGACGTCGTGCTATTGCGGTAGGCAAGTTCAGTTTTACAATAAACACACAGTACAGTTTTCTATTTTTCAGCTTGAAATTAACACAAACTTTCGACACTTTCTGTCGTTTTTTCTGGCCTGTGTCTTTGCCTCGCTCTTCACAACTATCTCTACCTTTCTCCATTTTCTAGTCTGCGCCGTCAAATTACGTATACACAACATAATTGCTCTGTGCGGCAGAAATAGTCATCCGAACAGTGACCACTGAGCAGTACGGATTAAACGAAGCTTCGATGCAAAGAATTATCATCAATGATTTTTAGTAATCTAGTTACTCGAGTTTCTTGAGGAATCGTTTCAGCCCTAGACCACAACATTGACATTCCATCAACTTTAAAGTTTATATGGCAAACTTGTTAGCAAACAGTCGCGTATTTACACATCCAGCACATACAGAGAAACATTATCAATCATTTGGCGTCGTGTTTGTGTCCGCTTGATAAAGGCCAGTATTCACTCTCTTTTAGCTCTATTTTTGGTCTCCACCAACTCCTGAGGGAAGTACCTGGCTGCTAAATGCTCCTCTGTGTTCACCAGCTAGTTGCTAACTGTTTCTGTCTGCAGTTTGGTGCTGAGCAGGTAGTGTACAGTTGGTTTTTACAGCTCTTAAGCTGAAAACAGCTGCCTGCTACAGCTGAAACTGAAATTACGAGAGCAGAGAGTGTACCAAATAAATAAAGTTGTGAGGTGGACAGCTAAACAACGAGCTGAAACTCACTATAAAGCTTTGTAAAGCCGAGGGGACCTGTAGATCAGGGTATAATTCTCTAAAGGTTTACCGCTATGAGTTTTCACATTTTCACAATATTTTTACATTGTCATTTTAAACAGTGTTTCATTGAAATTTCATGAAATTCAAGGGGACCAGAATGACGAAAATACATTTCATTTGTTATTTCAAATGCTATATGGATGAAAATTATAATAAATAGTACTTTTGTTTCTCTTTTGCTTCTCTGTTAACATACTGTTTTTTCACCTATAAAACAGAATGAGGCTGGGTGCCAGGTCACTGAGTGAAAACATTTAAGATCCCCTACTTTATTGCTTTTCATACTCGACACAACAGCTTTTGGGCTTGTAAAAATACCTTTCCGCGCTGCTGAATTCACCCAAGGATCATCTGAACAGTGCAATAATGTTTCAAGTTCTCCTTGTTACACGTTTTTGCACCTGTGAAATTGGTTGGGTTGGTGTGGCTTACCTTGAATGGGACTTCAGTGAGCAGCAGCACCAGGCACTGCCCTGGAGCCAGCCCAACACATGCCTGTCTAATGGCTGTGATATGTGAGTGGGACAGAGCACGCATTGCACACTGCGCCTCATTGATGAAGACGGGAAGATTTTCCTCTGACCAGGCATGGAATAGCCAGGTGGTCTGCCCCTGACATTTTTCATCTGTGCAAATTGGTATGTGTGGGGTAATATGCATGAGAGAGACACACAGAGAGCAAGTGAGAGAGAGGAGAGAATTATGCTTTTCCTATTCCAAAGTTTGTGTTGTCCAAAACTAGCATAGGTGTATGGTAACCAGACTGGAAGAGGACAGATGAAGTGGTTTGGAACAGTGGCCTCTCTGCCAATGTGAGACTGCTGTTCTTCCATTAACACAGTACAGTAATGCGTCTGCCCACTGGATAAGTGAAAAGCACCATTGTACTTAACAATTAACTAGTTTGTTCTTACCTTCATTTATCTGGGCAGGGTTTGTTCTGGACACATGGTCTTATGCAATAAGTCACATTCTTTCAGTTATGCACAATTCACCTCCGAATTGTCTACTGCTGCTAGCCACTAACAGCTCCAATTATGTGCTTAGCTCAAGGACAGCTAAAATATACAGTAGTTGCTATGGAAGAACATTACTAATGGATTAATTCCAGTCTGGGTGGCCCACTGTGTATAAATAATATTAGTTTCACTATTCACACATTAGATTTCTGTAATATTAAACATTTAGTGACAAATCATTCACAGTTAATAATAATGTATTTAAAATACAAATGACATAGGACTATATAATAATAATTATATTATGGTGTGAGTGTGTAATGAAACAGAACTGTTTAAACTTATAAATGCTATAAATGCTTCATAGGTGGAGTTATAGTTGTTAACAAAGACAATAATTCAACACTAGCTGTTTGTTTGGGAGAGTTGTACTTGATTCATCAAGCAGCTGTCACTGTGTCCATAAAATTGATTACTGGAGAACATCCAGAAATGTTATTGCGATGGCTCCATAAAAAGAGCCTTTACTCTCCTTTTTTTAAACTTTGTGTCAGAGTTGTTCGTCTTGATAAATGTCTGTGGTTGTGAGAATAACCTTGTGAGGGCTGCTCTACAGATGACTTACAATTTTAATCAAAAACTAATAAAACAGGAAAGCGGGAAAGTATAAATATGCAGTTACACATCACCGGCCTGGGTAATGTAGCAGACAATTTCCAACATGATTTACAGGGATCCATTGTGATAAGTTCTCTGATGCGGATGTCTTATATGAGTCAACTTTGTTAAATCACATGAAACTCACTTCAACCATCAGCTTTGTGATATCATATGCATTTAGAGAGAGTGTCTCTCAGTTGTTGTAGCTCATTTAAGAAAGAGACTCTGTCTCTTGCAAATCTATTTTACAAAACTGTGATTGAGTGTTTCAGTAGGCCAGTGAGTGGGAGAGATTTCTAAAAGTTTTTAAATAATGTCTTTTGAAAGCTGACATAAATGCCAAGACCTTTTCTACCATCAGCCAAAAATGTTATCAGGCAATCTTTCACTGAGATACGGGAAAATCCTTCCCTGTTTGTTGAAACTCCTATCTCTGTATTTCTCAACAGAGGTGAAGTCTGATCCTTAACTGATGACCCCGGCCATTACAGAGACAAGCGGAGAGGGCATGTGGACACACACACACACACACACACACACACACACATACACATAAACAAAAAGATGAAGAGATAGCGTGAAGAGGAAAGATGGGTTCTCACTGTCCTTGCTGACATATTTGGGATTACATGTTGAAAGACAGGCAGATGGATCGATAAGCACATACACACACACACATACACAAGCAGCAAACAGACCAAATGACAGGAAAGTGTTTAACAACGAAGTCCACGGTTCATAAATCACAGCAGATCTTGCAGTAACGGACTAAACACAGAACTCACTCACACTTGGGTTCATATTACAAACAGTAACACTAGGAACAACACCAAAGACTCACTCTAAGAGCTGAAGCACTCAGCTATACAGTAGCTCACATACAGGTTGTGAGTCAGATGAATGGGGTCAAAGAGGAACCTTCTGAGCTTCAAAACAGTCGACATCCTTTATTTAAATAAATCAGCGTTTCAAAAAGCTTGACGTTTATTTATTCTACATATCCAATTATGTGAATGTAGCTGGAATTGCTGGGGCTCAGCCTGACCTGTGGTTTCTTTGAGCATTTAACTTTAGGTTAACTCCCCTCCGAAAAAAAGTCCATTACTGTACAGTGAGGTTTCACTGCCTGGCACTCGTCTGTTGAATCTTCAAAACTAATCAAATCTCTACTTTCAACTGGTCCCAACGACTTTCAACTGATTTTCTTAAAAATATACAGATCGAGTGGCAAAAATGTCATGGGGTAAAGGTTACTCTTAACTTTGTCCAGCTTGTAATGAATTTAGTGAGATCAGTTAATAAGAGTTTATGTTTTTGATGAGTAAAGTCAACTAAATGTGCCACGACTGGGTTTTGTCAAGAGATCTATGAAAAATACTTTCTCCAGGGGGTGCATTCTAGTGGCCATTGGTCTTTTCACCTTTTTCACCTTCTCTCCCATCTCATTTCCTGTCATACCAGTTGACTATGCAGTTAAGTAGCGTCTGCATGCATTCGTCCACACTGCCGATATTGAGATCCTAGGGTCAAACATTTGACATATTCTGCTTGAAATGAGCTTGAAATTGGAAGAAAAATGATTTTTTCCATGTAGAGATATTGAACTGGATATGCAAGCATGCTCACACTTACACATGTACCAAATGTGTGAATTCTAGCACTGTGGTAGGAAGTTTGGCCCAAAATGCTGACGAGAGCCATCACCTCTGGCCCTGCTACAATAACAGTCTGTTGAAGGTGTGCTGCTGCTTGTGTTTATAAGTGCATGTATATGCGTGTCACAAGATTCAGTAGGTCTCCCATCACTCAGAGGGTTTTACTGGAAGCTGACACGATGTTGGCCACACACACATGCACACACACTTAAAAAAAAGCCCCCCGCCCCCGTTTGGGTATCCCTTTCTCCTCTCTGTCTCTTTACATTGGGCTCCATGACGGTGATCTGGTCAAAGCGCCTTTACAAAGACTCCAAATGGGGGAAGCTGAAGCCATTTGTAGGGGTTAAAGTTGACAGTGAAGGGAGGCGTGTGTGTGTGTGTCTCTGAGTGTATGTGGCTGACGGGCAGAGGGAGGAGAAATTGTCTGATTGTGTGACTGAATGTACCTTCTGACCCCGTGTGTTTGCCCTGACGTCTAAAGGAGAAGCATCCGATGCTGGAACAAGAACAACAGAGACAGAGGCAGGAGAGAAAGAGAGCAAAACATCAAGACAAAAAATATGTGGAATGACAGTGAATTTGTGCACAAGAGGGCCAAAGACAGGAGAGAGCAAACACTTGTCAGCATATTTCTCAACCGCTGCCCACTGTGACAGGCATCTACGGGTTTAACACTATGTGACTGTGTGGTGCTAAAGTCTTCCAACATAATTTCATCACATTTCAGCAACTATGTGCAATAGCCTCCCCTGACAAAGATGTTCCCGACCTAAGGCTCTGTGAACAAACTCAGTCATACCGGAGACCGGAGACCAAGACTAACATTTCCTGGTGTCACTCAAGCTGCTGTGTTTGTGACATTTCAGAATTTTTTTTGTTTGTGCATCTACCTGCGTAGGATTATGGATCTGTGGACTGACTCACCCCTGCTAACATTGTTTGCAAACAAGCAAGATAAAGGCAGGGCAGATTACCCTTATCGGGCATGGATTCAATGCTAAATTTCAGACCATAATTTTTAGCTTGTTTTGAAAGCTTGAACTATTAATGAAACTAAACTGGTTTGACAGGAATGTTTTTTGCTTCTGTTTCTTTGCAATGCAAATTTTGAGGGGTCATAGCAAATTTCAATAAAAAGATTTAGGCTTGAGGGAGAAGAATCAAACAGCGGAAGCTACTTTAGGCATTTCTCACCTTGTATTCATCCTGAATTGATGATCATATAATAGAGCAAGTAAACAAGTACAAGTAAAACAAGTTTAAAGTATTCACAGAGAATTGGGAAGGCAGATAAAAACAGAGTCTTACTTACTGCCCTTTACTTCTTATAAAACCATTGGTTTGCATAAAATATGATCAGACTAATTAAACATTTTGTGGTATTATTGCAGTGGCTACTTCAGTGGTTATGCCTCTACCACAGTTTGTAGTTACAGTCTCAGTGTGTGTGTGTGTGTGTGTAAGAGAGAGAGAGAGAGAGAAACTATTTGTGGGAGACACTGGCCTGTGTGTTTCACACATGTTTTGACAGTTTTGCAAGCTAATCCCTATTGTTGCATTGCGAGGCTGGGAGGTGTGTGTGAGTGTGTGTGGTGAGGAGGTGGGGGTTTACTCATGGAGAAACCCTTTACTGCATGGATGAAGCCTCTTGTTGTACTTAGGAGTTGCATAGCTTTGCACAGATGCATCTTCACTGATTTTTGAATCTTTCTACTTTATGCTCATTGCAATGAAGACAAGTAAGAACAAGCTGTACTACAGTACACTGTACTGTATCTAAGAAGCATTTCAGTAAGCTGTTAAGCTTTTATTTACTCTGGCTTGAATACAATCGAAGTAGATTACTGAGCTGCTGAGAACACACGGTAGCTTATATGTTTATTACAGTGAGGCATATTTTTCTGTACACAAACTGCAGTTTGTGTTTGGGTTCAGTCAGAGGAAGACATGCAGCATACTGACATGTCTGTTGTCGTTCACATCATCCCCTCCATCTTCTTGTGTGGTTTGGAATTGCTTGGAGGGCATATTAGACGGCTGGCCACCTCACCCACCCCAGCCCCCCCCTTTTACAATCTCCATGACACACACACACAACCGCCCGTACCCACCACCACCATCTCCAAACACACACACTCATTCACACAATTGCTGAGACACTCTTTTCAAACCATGCTAAACCTTAAGGCCCAACAATACAGGCTGGACCTAATCTTATAGCCCTCATCCAATCATAGGGCTGTAAACTGAAGAGTGGCATTGATTGGTGGACAGTGGCCACAGGGCCCAGTTAGGGGAAGGAGAACAAGAGGAGACAACCATTGTTGATTGATTACCATGAAAGACACATTCTTACCAACTTGAAGGCAGTACACTGTGCCTGTATCAAGAGGAAACGCTAGCAGTCCCAAAATGGGTCACTGCTGCACTAACGTGTATACAAGATATGACAGCGAGACAGTGGGGTGTGCACAAGACAATCTCACCACCCCTTCATGTACTAAGGTCCACAGATTATTAGCTGTGAGGGGTATTGATTAGCTGTGGTGCAAAGGTTAGCAAAGTGGATATGGCAAATGAATAACAAAACACTTTGTTGAATGAAAGCAGGAGCAGAGTGATGGAAGAGAAGAGGTGAGGAAATATGGTTAATTAGCCTTGGCTGCAAATCTATCAAACCATTACAGCGCGTTACATCGACTGAATGATGCTTTTAGTAATGATGACGACATTCTAGGGGTGACTGCAGCACACCGCCATCTCATCTTTCCACATTGCAGGTTATGAAAACTAATCCAAGAGAAGATTGAGCTTGCTTGTTCTGCCCGCAGCGTTTTAATTCCCAGAAAAACACACCAATAAGTCAACGGGGATTTGAACTGTAGCTCTGGAAGATAAGGTTGAAACATGTTCACCTCCATTCTCAAGTAAAGAAAAAATGATTAGATGGTGCAGTAATCTTATTCACAATCCGCTGGCTTTGAAAATAAGTAAAAGTGTGGTCAAGATATTATAAAACTATATGGATAATGTGGACTTGAAGGTTTTAATAATGTGCCTGGTTGCCTGAACCACATTTTTTATCTATTTGATTTCACCTTATTGAATTAAATTTTACGGACTGACTGCTGTTTCTGGAATTTTATCTTCTACGCTACAGGCGAAGAACAATACTGTCCCTGATTCTCATCCAAGTACACCTCCAACTGTTTGCAAAACAGACTTACTCACACACTCCTTCCTAGTCTTCTTGTTTGTACTGCCACATACAGATAACAATAATAATCCAAAATCACTTTTTACTTCATCTTCAGCAGTCTCTAGCTGCAGCATGATCCAGACTGTGTCATGACAGTCCTCCTATATCATGATCAGCCTGCACGGGCAAACAAACACTATTACTATAATTTGTGTGAACCTGCATTTACAGCCCATTCACATGAGGGAAAGCATTAATGCGTGACGTAGATCAAATGAAAGATGTAAGAACACCCTCCATGTGAGCCACCGATCTCACATCCTGCTCACAATGCTGCAGCCCTTTGAAACTAAATGTGACCCTTCTAGTGAATTTGCTGCCAAGGCGAAGGCCCTCACTGTGTCAGTGGCACTGATAGAAAGAGACAGAGGGGCAGCGTGCCTCTATTCACAGCCAACATACACATTAGCATAACTCCCATAGCGCGGGTAAACCACCTAGCCACCTGTAGCGGCACAACCCACACTTTGCAGCTCTTTCACTTCATTCTTCAATCACTTTTTTCCCTGAATTTCCTGCATTTGCATTTGTGCTTGTGTGTGTGAGTACGTTTTCTTACTGTTGATGCCAGCAGAGGCCTGTTACGCCAGACTGTTTTGAGCTAATGAAGTGAGCAGGCTTCAATGGCAGGCAGACATCATTTGTTATGTGTGGAGCAGAGTGCAGGCAGCTTGTTGAGCTTGATGAGTAAATTTATGGCAAAAAAACTGCATGACTAAGAGTGTGACAATGTCTGCTTTGAGTGTTTGTGGGTGTGTTTCTGACCAAAGAATCTTGTGCATTTTAGACAGATGAATATAAAAATGCAGCTGGAGAACCTTGCCATAGTTTGTTCTCTCTCTCTCTCTCTCTCTCTCTCTCTCACTTTAACTTGTTGTAGAGGAGGGGTTTTGTCGAGGATAAGGGTGAGAGGAGTGTCTTATAGGCCAGCGGGAGACTCCCCCAGGGTTGTGATTGGCTGATGCTGTTGTGAGTGAGCACAGGGGAGGCCAGTAGGAAGGCGAGTGGTCTGGGAGCCTGCTAGGGGGCAGGCAGCCACAGAGAGCAGCTACCACTGCCTCTTAAAACCTAAGGTACTCCTCAATACAGCGGCAGACTGATAGACAGAGAGCTGGGGAGGGCTGGAGACAGTTCTAGGAGAGGGAGAGGGAAGCAGAGTGAGAAATTGTGAACAGGGAAAGTTAGAAAATAAGCAGTGCCACTTGTGTGCTCACCCTTACTTGACTGCTGCCTCCCCACTCCACTACCTGAGGCACACATATGCACACACACACACACACAAGGAGGTGTTTCAGGGAGGCTTAGAGGGCTAACTCTCCAGGGAAGAAGGGAATTAAACACTTTTGTTTTCAATACACCGCGTCCACACTCAGGACACAAAAAGGATTACAGCTTGTGCGCCTGCCCCACTTGTTAGTCTCTTCTCTCTGCATTTTGTCTTCACTGAGATACTTTGGAAACTTTGGATACAACCTTTTTGAATTGTTGATTCGAGCTCAGAGAGGCATGGCACACGGACAAAAGAGCCCCAGGTGGGCATTAACCCAGGGCTCCTTCAGCTTGGCACTGGGCCTGTCGCTCTTCTCCCTCCTCCTCCTCCTCCTCACCGTCTCGGCCGCAGACGAGTACGACTACTACAGCTGGCAGGCGGACAACTTCCACAATGGCCGCTTCTACACCAAGCAGCCCCAGTGTGTGGACATACCAGCTGACCTGCGCCTGTGCCACAATGTGGGCTACAAGAAGATGAGGCTGCCCAACCTCCTGGACCACGAGACCATGCCAGAAGTCAAGCAGCAGGCGGGCAGCTGGGTGCCCCTCTTGGCGAAACGATGCCACGCTGATACCCAGGTCTTCCTGTGCTCGCTGTTTGCACCGGTGTGCCTGGACAGGCCCATCTATCCCTGCCGCTCGCTGTGTGAGGCTGTGAGGGACAGCTGTGCTCCGGTGATGGAGACCTACGGTTTCCCCTGGCCAGAGATGCTGACCTGTGATAAGTTTCCCATTGATAACGACCTCTGCATCCCCATGCAGTTCACTGGGAACCACGCGACCCAGCCACCAGGTAGGGCAGCTATGTGCACATACACCCAGTCCAAAACACACACACCCTTATTCAAGCATACTCACACATAAAAGCATCTACACACATATACAAGTAAAAGGTTCACAGCAGTCTACTGACTAGCTTTCATTTCCGTATGGCTCCTAAAGAAGACACTGCTCAAAAGTTTGAATTATGGCTTTTAAAGCAGTTAAAATGTGTTTTTGACAACATGTCTATGACATGTCATGTGACAAGCTCAGTAACCACATTACAGGGAATTTAAGTTGAATAAAAACAACTTAAAAGAGATTTTCCAACCCAAAAGGATGCTGTAGCTTGGTTTATGGATTGTTAATAGTTTGTGCAAAACAGGGTTTATATTGTACAAATATTAGTTTTTAATGATGAGATATAACACATGCATTTTAGTAAGCAATATCAATACTCATATTAGCAATTACTTACAGTACCAGTCAAAAGTATATGTTAAAAAATGAAGAATTTGAATTTCTTATAAAAAATATAAAATTATTGCTATATTATGACTTGTGTGGTGTAGACACAAATGCAAAAATAAACACTATTAAAGGAGAACAAATGAGAAACAACATTACTAAGAAAAATGAGTGTTCAAGAGCCTACAGAGTCAGAAACAGTGAGAGCCTGAAAATGGCTGTGAGGCTCATATGGTTTCCCCGCATTGCAACGATGACAGATGAAGGTTTAATTGAGAGACTATCCAGAGGAGGTTGGTGAGAGAGACGGGAGCAGGGAGAGGCTACAGGGGAAAGTTTTTGAGTAAGTGGACAGGTTCAGGACGGCTCCCTACCATCTACATCTGCCTCAGGGAAGGACAGAGACAGACTGAGAGCGACAGACAGGAGACTGAGAGTCTCCGGCTGCCAGATCGCTCACTAAGTTAAGATTAATGGACTGTGATGTTAAACACATCTTAACTGAAAAGGTGACACACATGCACATGCATACACACAACACACACGCGTGCGCACACACACACATACACACACCTTTATCAGCAGACATCCATCAACAGCTAATCAATCAATCCAACAACTGAGGGAATGGAGACTGTCTGATTTCAAGCTGCCATGCATGCAACTCATAAGCTGGTCTGCAGACTGTCAATAAATGTTAAAATAACCTCAAGATGGATGAAATGAGAAGGAACATTTCTACACTGTGGTTTCTGAGAGAGATCTGATTCACAAAAAATGGAAAATATAACATTTTTCACAGGCAGCGAGTAAGAGGAACGACAAACGGGCCAATAATGAGCTGTGAGAGGGTCAGTGGGAACTAAATAAAGAGAAATTGGTGTGTGTGTGTGTGTGTGTGTGTGTGTGTGTGTGTGCATCACGACTATTTAAGCAGCCTCTTCACAAAAGCAGTCAGTGCTGAGAGGGGGAGAGAGGGAGTTGATGAGAGTCTTTAGACAGTGGAGGGGGACAATCCCCACTGTGTCCCAGCCTGCTAGGCCTTTGTTGGGTCTGGCAGCCAGCAGGCCAATTAGCTAGAAGGCCAATTACCGTGCGCCCACTAATTAGTCGACATGACAGGACAAGAGAGGCAGACGGAGAATGGGAATGGCTAAAGTCTGATTGTCTCTGAGAGAGCCAAATTGAGAGGAGTGAAAGGAGAGGGAAGCGGGAGAGTAAAGAGATGCAGACAGTGAATAGAATAGGAGAAAAGCTGCTTCCTGCAGCATTAAAAGTCTCTGCCTCTCTGCTTTTCATAAGGACCTTAAGAAAACGCTTTATTATTCTCATTATTCCACTTCTTGCCTTTAACCGTTTATTGCCGTTTCTTATCTGCTTAGGTTGAAATGTTCCTGCATGTTAATATTTCACTTGATATATATATATAGTAAATGTGTTTTCCTTAACTTGAGCTGTGCTTTGATGTTATACTGATTTACTAAAGCACTAAAACTGAAAGCCAATACACGTTATGTGACATATATATTTCGTATCAATAATGTTCACAATATACTGATATCTACCCTGGTAAAAAAAAGTGGGAAAAGATCGTTGGACAATTCTCTGGTGAATTCATGCAGAGCTGCCTCATTGCATTAGGGGGAAATGGCTGTTCTGTTTTTATAGGACTGGTATCAACTATGTGACATTTTGGCTTTGCAGTCATAACTCATTCTTTTACATGCTCAATGAGAAGGAGGCAACTTAAACTTTACCCGTCACCTCCTCAAACAAGGAACTGTTTGTTAATCCTATCTGTTCAAATAAAAAAAACAGAGGTGGATGAATTACAGAAAGTGGAGGGAGATCACTGCAAATGTGTACAGGCAATTTTTTGCAAAAGATGTATGTAAAGTATATTGAATAACATTTTTAAAGAATAAATAAAAATGGAATATTAGTTAAACAATGAATGGGTTTAACAATTAAATCTGAGTGTGTGCTTATGTACGTGTGTGTGTGTGTGTGTGTGCATGTGTTCATGTCTGTGTGTGTGTGTGTGTGTGTGTGTGGGTGTGCGTGTTTGAAACTGAGAGTGAACCCATATCACTTGTAGCCCGAAGGCTCAGTCACTGACATTTTGTTAAGAACCAGAGATTCTCAGATGTGCCGATGAGGCCATCCTGAGGACAAGCTTTTGGCTCTAAAACACACACACACACACACACACACACAATCACAGACACACAAACAGACAGACACACACACACACACAGCCAGAAATAATAAAAAGGAATTTCAGCTAAGAACTGTTAGAAGTGAGTTCCCTGGGAACCCTCTGTGTCAAAGGACATGAATGATTCTCTTCACACAAGATCATATGAGGACTTGTGTTGTAATCTAGGTGAATCTTGGGGAGTTGGATCAATCGCAGGAACTAAGTGCTGTTCTACCTGCTGCTCTCCCCGCCCGGGAGGCCCAGATGCTATCTGAGTTATTCTGCAATTACATTATATAGCACGGTTCGAGGGCTGCTGTGGAAACTAACAGTACAGAGTTAGATTCACTTTCCACCTATCTGTCATAGCCAAAACTGAGAGGAGCACCACCAACACCTGAGCCCAGGTTGTGTGTGTGGAGGATTTTTGACGTGTGTGTGTGTGTGTGTGTGTGCATGTGTTCCTGTCTGTGCCTGTGTGTATGTATGTGCGTGACTGTGTGTAATAGGGGCCCATGGGGTGTGATTATGTGAAACACAAGTCTGTAGATATTATGCCAGGGAAGACAAGCAGACTGCTGACAAAAGAAGGCCCAGGCATCCCAGGAGGGAAAAAGGCCAGCTGAGCTCCATCTGTCAGGCAGAGCACAGTTAATGCCACCCATCAACTCCAACTTATGGGTTTAATGATGCTACCTTTAGCTACTTTCAGCATCAGCAAGTCAACAGGCATGATAAGCATAGGTAGGATTCTGCACTGTCTGCTCAAGTGCATGGGCTAAACTGCATAACTCAAATTGCGTGTTTCCACGGAAAAACGTTCTCCAAGACAATATGCACGTTGTCCAGTGAAAGTCGTTGAAATTGCATGGTGTGAAAGATATTGTCTGTCCTCGCCGTACTCATTGATGCGGCTAGTGTAAGTTACAACCGTGCTAAAGGAGACAGGCAGCGCTGTCAGGTCCCCAGCAGCACAATGGGCGCTACTCATGTGGCCCTGGCTGCTATATGAAAGGGAAAATGTGATCCAATGCTCTGTGCATGGAAGACTGCCTCGGCCTTTTGAGAATGTATTTTCTCTTCTGTATAGGATTCCTACAGATGCAAGGGGCATGCTGTGTTTTAGGGGCCCCGGGGGCTGCCTGTGGGCCGTCTTTAGGCCCTCCTCTGTCTGTCTGCATGCTGCATTAAAACAGATGTTAGGCCCTAAGACATAAATCACACGCTGCATTTCATCTCCGGCACAGTACCGTTTTATGTCATAAGTGTTGCTGCTCATAACTTAAAGGGTCCAAATGAGGCATGAGATAGTGACCCGCGCATACTTTCAATGGTACATTCTTCCCATAAAAGCCAATGTGATGATCAGGCTGCAGGGGATGAGCTACAAGACACGGCGATATTGTTAGATCTGTATATCTCTTGTGTGAAGATGTGTGTGTGTGTGTGTGTGTGTTTGAGAGAGAGAGAGAGAAAGTGAGCAGTAGCATGTAACTTTTGCACGTACTGCAACTAAGATTTTGCCCAACTGTAAAATAGATTTTGTGAAATGTTGCAAACATAAAATGTGATTTACAGTGTGAAAGTTTGAATTAAATGAGAAGGATTTTTGAATGACATGTAATGACATGGAATCAGTTTTGATTGAGCAAGGTGTTTCTGCTCTTTTAGTACCTCTGTGATGATGAGCATGATTTTGATTTAAACTACAAAATGAAATTAATGCACACAGCAAGTTCCTACTTAACCAATTAATTACAACAAAATGACGATGGTGAGATCATTGCGTTGTCATGTTTTTGGAAGTGGACAAACATTTTAGAGGCAACATTTCACATAGGTGCACAATGATCATGTCATTATTTGACAAATTATTTTTCAGTTTAAGTGTTTTTTCAAATACTGAGACTCTGTTGCACTTCACAGTTTTCAATAAACCTCTGCCATTTGTTAAAAAAAAACGTAAATGAAAAACCATGTAAAAGAGAAGAAAAAGACAGTGAGAGGGGGACAAGAGACTAAAGTTAAAGCGGTGGGGGGGGGGGGGGGGATGAAATGGAGAAAGTGATATTAACCTCAGAGCTATGACTAAGTGAAGTTGTGCAGTTAAATTTCTGGACTCTTGCCGTACATCATTTCCACTCTGGCATGCTGTTTGAAGATTAACAGCAGGCCTTTCCAACAGACCACCTCCCTACTCGTCCTTCTCCCATCACCCTTTTACTCTGATCCTCAATCATCAACTCCCAACCTCATCATCCTCCACAGCAACAGCTCTGAGAGACAATATTATAACAGTTGGTGATTGTGAACATTAATGTTTCTGTTATAACCTGCCGTGCAAATGACGGAAAGCAGCACACAAGAGGTCGTCAAATCAAAGTCAATCAAAGCAAGAACATAATTCTCACAATTTAATCACATGGCATTGTGAAGCATTCCTGAACTGCTTTGAGATGATGGCAAAATACATGAATGACCTAATGTAAAAATATTTGCTGAGTAGAAATGTGTCCAGGAAAAAAACCCACACCCAAGCCATGCAGCAATGATTCCCATCAGAACATGACGGTGATTCCCCCGACATAGACCAGACCATGATGAGGGCGTTCGTCGCTTAATTGATTTCTCAGCGGCATCCAAATGGTGGTTTTTGGTCCAAGCTCAACTAAGTTTCATGGAGGGACTGCTTTCTCCTGACACATGCTCTGGCATCAACACAACTGGGCCTCCTTCCAACATACCACCCCTGTGAAACCAGAATGAATTACTGTCGAGTCTGAATAAGACGCATCAGCTTCAAGGGAATCATTCAAAACAAATACAGAGATTTGGTGGCTCTTGATTTGTGTGTGTGTGTTTCCGTGCTCCTGTCCCAGTATTCAGCACAAAACAATTAGAGGCCTAACCCTGTAGGCCTCGCCGGTCCCCCGCCTGTGAAAGCATGGGAACCCTCTGTGGAGGAAAAACTGGCAGTTACTCCACAAGAACATGGTTCAGCTCCCTCCGACACACACATACGAGCGTATACACACATACATACACTCAGTGGTGGTTAGGGGGTTCACCTCCCCACGACCTGAGCAGGGAAGCATGCTAAACTTTGACCCCTCTTATTATCTGCCCAGACACTGTGGTTTGGGCTGGGGTGATAACCTTTGAACCCTGACTTCTAACCCAGGGGCCTGGGCCGGACTGTGTTAGGATAATCCTGTGTGAGTTTGCACAAGTGTGTGTTTGTAAGTGTAAGCCACACAGGAAAAGAGAGAGAGAACAGCAAACTTTTGGGGGTGGAGATCTGAACATATTTTGGATATTGGGGGAGTGAATGACAGAAAAACATAACCCTCTAACAAAGCAGAAGGTCAGCGCTGTTTTCCCTTCAGACAAGTTTTCTCGAATGATATTTCTCTGCCCTATACGTGTACTGTATATAGAGGGTGTGGGGAAGATTTCTATACCACATCCTTCTCTCCCTAACCCGTTCTAATATTAAACCTTGGTCTCTCGATTGGCCCAAGGCTCTGTTTTGTGGACTGATATTAGATGTCTACAGCTTTAACCAGCCCCTCTGGGATTACATGGAGTTTATGTAGTAATCGTCATAATAAAGTTTTATATTGAAGAGCCTTTGGAGAAAATTGCAAGTTAGTATGAAGCATATCTGTGTGTGTGTTTGTGTGTCTGAGAAAGAAGATATTGAGGGCTTTAAAAGCAGGTTTTGTAATGTGGGATGTGTGAAAGAAGTGAGAAAGAATATTTGATTATTTATCATATTTCTAAGCATATTTGGTCAGTTTAATGCCATGTATAAACGGTTAGAAGCAGGTTGTTGCAGTAAAAAAGAAATGAAAACTGCGTGGGTACACAACAGCAACAATCACAAAGTCCCAAATCAAAGTTAGTGAGGTTAAACATGCTTTTTAGCAAAGCAGGCGTGACCATACATTTGAGTTAAAAATAAACTGAACTTGTTGCTTTGGTTTCCCATTGCTGTTTCAGAATGTGTGGCTGCTGTGTGGCCCGAGTGCTGGCCGTGTCTGTGTACTGAATCACTTTTCACCATGTTCAGCTGCTTCTGCTGCAGCGTTTACCTTTCTGCAAAGTCAAGACCACGCCTGCACCACCAAAATATACAAGGGCCAGAATAAAAACATTTTTTCCAGTGTAATTGCACGGCAAACATCAGTCCGCCTGCTGGACTATATATTCGCTGCGCAGCAAATAGCCTCTGACAAGGGGAGGGGGCCTGCAAATAAGTGCCTCGAAGTGCTCAGGGCTTAACGATTTCTTACTGACACGGCTTTGGTTTTGCTGACTGCACTTGACTAACAATGACCTCAACTCAGCCGTTAGTTATTAGCTAATCCGGAATTAATAGAACCACGTGAAATGTGATTCGGTGTAGTTGTTAATGACAAATGATTTTTCTGTCCCCTCAGTGTCGAAGGTGTGCCCTCCATGTGACAATGAGCTGAAAGCGGACAACATCATGGAGCATTACTGTGCCAGTGACTTCGGTAAGTATCAGAAATTGAAAAGAATATAGACACACGTACAGTACAGTACAGTTGAGCAGGGGCAGTTTAATGCACAGCAGGGCCGGTCTGTCTTAGCGGAAGAAACTATAGCTGGAATACTCATTGCCTGCAGGTGGCGTTAAAACTGCAGCAGCTATTGCCTTCATTGCCTGTAGGTGGCGACATCGACTGCTAACTTGCTGTGCCACTTATTTTCTTTCCTGTGAGTGGCACCGCTTAGCATGTGTAAATCTGGTCTGGAAATGATTGAACGGCACCCCCCCTTGTTTATGTTACAAGTCTACCGTTCTGCCACCAGTATTCCAAATAACATTACATTGTGCAAAAGTAAAAGCAGGACTACCGCAATTGTAACTAACTATCTCTCATACACATGCACATTAACAGTCTTGTGAATAAAAACATCCATCAGTATCAAAATTTTATTCACATCGTTCTTTATCTGTGTAAAAATGTATGCATTTACAAAAGCAGCTAACACTTCCAGTTAAAGGGTACTTTGTCCGTACATAAAAATAATAAGGTTTGATCTTTATGATTTGTTACATTACATTTTTAAGTATTCGTAGAAAATGGTAAAAAGGGACACAGACATGTAGAGCAGAACACATTAATTTTGCGCTATTCCCTTTGTTAGTATAACCCCTTTCTTCACATAAATTGATCAACTATTTTAACAGCTTTCAGACCCGTGTCCATTCAACATCATTTTCTAAATGTTCGATATTCCAGCATTCCAGTTTCCCCACAGTAATGACCTGCACATGAAGCCAGAACATAATTATTCCATTATTTCTGCTCATCGATGCTTTTGCCCCATCATACTCCACAGCAACTGAATTTCTGCTTGTATGGACTATTGCCTCAGTCTTTATAGTTAATGATATACTGCTCTCTATTTTCTCTGGTTATGAGATCCTGAGCACTGAAACTGTGATGAAAAAACACCTATAACCTTGGGAGACTCAGGAAGAACATGGCTTATATTTCTGGACAAATTAGTTAGCATAATGTAATTGAAAATTAAATGTGGCCAAGTCGTTGAAAACCATATTTCTGTGCTGAAGTGTGCCACAGAGGAAATATGTGCAGTTTAAAAGAGACCAAGGTTCACAATCTATCTTCTGGATTTTACCCACACCTACAAAATGGCCTGAATATACAGAACATAACCCATTATAAATCATAGATTATCACCCAACACATCATGTCCAACAACAAAAACAACAGAAAACAGAATACATCTTTGCGCACATAGCTCACACTCTGAGCTGCAGCCAAACCCCCATATTATCCTCATAAACCCATAATTAATCATGACTTTCTAAATCCCAAATATTAATTTCAGAATTACATAGATCTCAATCTTCCAACATGGTGGTGTCACGGGGGTCAGAGAGCAACACAGGAGATTTCTTCTGTCCATTAAAATGAAACATGATCACATGTGAAAGCAGATAGCCAACCATACACACACACACATTTTTCATTGGTTATTAATGCATGTGACTGGATGAGACAGGAGGATGAGTAGAGAAGTCAAGATAACTATGATGTATGGATGTGGAGATCAAGGCAAGAATGACTCTACAATGTTATTCTATAGGGATATAGCTGATTACAGCTCAATCTCCCCCCCTCTACCTATTCATCTTTGGACAGTGTTCACCCTCAGAGCATTTAGTATGTTTTATTACAGCCTACTTTTGATGTCTGATCCCTTCACATTCCTTGTTGTACCATTCAGCAGCATGGCGCAAATGACAAGAGTGGAAAAGAAAGGGGGAGGGAAGTGAGTCTGGCGGGGAACGGACAAGAAAGCCGTCACCTGGCTGGTAGGGGAGGTTGCTTGCTTTAGTTTAAAGAAAACCAGCTTCTCCTCAAAATGGCATTGCACTTCTCTCTCCTTCTCTTTCCATCTGCTTCTACCTCTACGTTCTCCTCGGCTCACTTTAAAAGAAAGGGAGTTTATATAAAGACATGGGCACAGCTTGTCACACGGACACTGGCCAGGCTACTCAGCGGGCCATACTGCATCGCTTATGACTGAATATGAGTGGACATTCGAAGTGAAGCGGGGAGGAAAATGATTTTATCCATCCTATCTTTACTGGACACACGCATACATGAATGCAGTCATTCACAAAAATATGCACACGCTCAGGCATGTAGGCACGCAAATGCAGCACATAAACACGCGGCCTCTGTGAAGGAGCTGGATATGAATCAGGATGCGGATGAGCGGCAACTCAACACACACATTCCTTCTTGAACATGCTATCACTTTGCATGTACTGTATACTGTACACATAAAAGTCTACCGAGGGATGTTTATGCAACCATAGACAAGTAGGCGAGAAGTAAAATGGCGATCTTCCAACAGGCTTGGGTACATAGTGATGCTTCATACCGACCCTATGCCTTTTCCTGGTCCGTGATAAATTTCACCTGTCAAAATGTTCACCCAGAGAATTCCTCTCTTAAATGCTTGGCAGTTCAATTTTAATATCTCACGTGTTAAAATATGAACATATAAACATGAGGCTCAATGGGAGATACAAGTCAGTACTTCATTAGACTGATAAACTGGAGTTTGCTGGAACCCAACTCCATATATCTTAAAAACGGTGTACAGAGGTTATCTGTTCTGTATTTGTTGTGTGCATTATCCCAGTAGGGGAGCATGGGATAACCAGAGCTTTGGACTTAAGACTTAAGACTTGGACTTGGGTCAGACTTAAGTACAACAAAATGAGGTCTTCAGACTTTAATTGGACTGGACTGCTTGACTTCACTTGAGACTTGAAAGCAAACATATCTCCAAAGATTTGACATGGTTAAATCCTGTAACAACGAAAAAATAAGAGCACCAGACTGGCCTAGGATAGCAACACAGCTTGTAAATATCAATTATTAGGCCTACGCACTCAACATACAGAAATATTGACTTGGAATTTGCTTATATAGATGTGTGAATTGTTTAAGACTTAATTTATACTTTTTCCAAAAGACTATGGGTTTAGCTCCAAGTCAGACATACAAACATACAGACAGGATGCAGTTTTTATATGCTGCTGGAGAGTTTAAATGATGGTACTCAGGAGAGGTGTAAAATAGCTGCTTCTTTGGCACAGCACAGAGCTCAGTGCTGGTTTTGCACTAAGAAGTAATGTCATCGCTGCTCAAAGTAGAAGAGAACATGGGTGTTCACATGAACAGCTTCTGGGGTATAAATATCTGTATAAGTAAAAAAAATAACTCTCCCTCTCTTCTCCCTCAGTCCTGAAGATGAAAATTAAGGAGGTGAAGAAGGAGAAGGGTGACCGGAAGCTAATTGCAGCACAAAAGAAGAAGAAAGTGTTGAAGCAGGGTGTGCTAAGGAAGAAGGACCTGAAAAAACTGACCCTGTACATCAAGAATGGTGCCAACTGCCCGTGCTCCCAGCTGGACAGCCTGGGCTCCAACTTCCTCATCATGGGCCGCAAAGTAGACCAGCAACTGCTGCTCATGTCCATTCACAAGTGGGACAAGAAGAGCAAGGAGCTCAAGTTTGCCATCAAGTACATGAAGTCCCATCAGTGCCCAACCTACCATACTGTCTTCCAGTGACGCGGCTCGCTGTGCTGTTCGCAGAATCCACGATCGCACCCCATTAGATCCAAATTCTTGTTTCAGTAATGTGTCCCTGAACCCCAGATCCCTACAAAATCTGTTTCCAGCCCACTACATAGTCCTACAAGAGGTCGCAGCTTTAACATGAATCAGGTAGTCAAGGGGGTTGTTCCTGATCTGCTTAGATGAATCAGATATATCAATGTTGGAGAAGACAAAAGCAGCACACTCTGCAGTTCCCTCCAAAGAAACAACAGATTTTATAACATTTTGGGTAATATAATTTATTTCCCAAAGAAAAACAGACATTTTGATCTACCCCCTGCAATTTAACAGAATTTCCTCTTTCCTCTTCTAAAATAGTAGAACCAATCACCTGTATGATATCTCACAGTAACTTTATCAATTAGACAGAAGCATTAAGAACGTTTTCTGAGGCAAGTATTGGAAGGGAAAAAGGTTTGATAATGTAATGTAATGGAAAGGGAGCTGAGTGGGGTTTGTTTCTGTGTAAAAAGAACAGACAGAAATGATACGCTGCAGTGTATGTGGGCTGTGCAATGGGCCAGTGAACAAACTGGCACAGAGCTCCCAGGAACAACATCAAAGCAGAGAAATGTAGATGATCCACTTAATTGTATGTTTGAATAATGTAAAAAGTAGGTAATTCAGATGAATACTAGATGATTAGAAAACTGGGCTTTTTTCTTTTATCCCTGCTGAGAAAGAAGACCAATGGAACGAGACGGACTCGGACTGACGGACTGGATGATGCTTCCACTGACTTTGTACAGCACCGTTTTTTGTGGGCTGAAAGAGGGAAACTTGAATATTTTTTGCTTTTATAATTGGAGAGAGAAGGAGGTTAAGGCACAGGAAACATCTTCCCGAAAACAAGTGGAGAATAAAAGAGAAAGAAAGAGAAAGAGACTCTGGACAGAACCAACAATGTTGGGTTGATAAGTCTCTTGTACTTGCTGTTTTTCAGTATCACTCTTCAAATGTTTCTTGTTTTGTACTTAAAGTTTTGAAATTGCTTCAGTTAAACTTCTATTGTATGAAAGCAGAAATCATACATACAGACATAGCACCTGAATTCACTGTTGCCGTAGCAATGAAAGATGAAAATTTAACTTTGACAATATTTTCTAATCAGTTAACCTGTAAGTAGTTCTGTTACTGAAATACATCTTTGTTTTACAAAAAAAGTAAATGAATAAAATATATTTGAAATTTTTACAAAGAATATTTCTTTGCAATGTGCCATTTCATCATCAGTATGATTAAATGACAAAGTGCACTCTCCTTTTTCTGACATTATCACCTGAACAAAATGTTTGTTTAGATAAGAAAGCACATCATTGCATACAGTATTTACACACACTTGCATACAAGATTTGGTTCAATTCATACCATACAGAGCCAGGTACTCTCCTGGGTCTGTGTAATGTTTAATGGATTAATATTGCATTTAAAAAAATATAAAAGTAATGGAAAACTGCATTTTTAATGTTTTACAGATTCAACTGTTCCAGTTGGATGAAGTCAACCCATGGCATGGGCCCAAACACAGACAATTAAAGACAAGTCCAAAATCATTATTCTACAATCACCTGATGTACAACATCATTGCAATTTTAGAGTGGTATGGCATCACATGGACCTAATCTTAGTTGCAGTTTTTCCTTAAACATGAGGGTGCACAAAAGAATGTTAGAGAGTGCACATGGCCTGCCTTGCATCTTAATTTCTCCTTTCAAAGGGAAAAAAAAAGGTGAAAACTCAATTACGCTTTGTGCAATGCCAAAATGTTCCAGATCCACAGTGGTCCCTCAGCTTCACAAAGCCTGGGCTACAAAACCAACAGTATTTAAAGTTAAAGAGTGAAGGGGTGACGCAGGCTGCAATGTGACTGACCAACCTTATCAAAACCACCCAGAGTTTAATCACTCCAGACACACACATAACCCATTCACTGCAGTAAAAAAAGTTTTGGCATCTTTGTTCTCCAAATTGCAAGACGGATCAATTGTGACACTGTACAATGTGTATTGTTTTCCGCCCATACTTCCCGAAATGTGGAGGCTTTTGGAGACTGTTCGAAGCATGAACGCCAGTACAGTGATGACCTATTTCCAGCCGATTGTGGAGATAGTGCACAGTCTGTCTC
This sequence comes from Nannoperca obscura, assembly GCA_036024295.1. NCBI lineage: Eukaryota > Metazoa > Chordata > Actinopteri > Centrarchiformes > Percichthyidae > Nannoperca > Nannoperca obscura. Next base: position 39,315 of record JAVQJL010045945.1, read on the forward strand.
TATACTGTGGAATGACAGAAACGGGAGGGGATAGGGATAATGGGTAGAAAACATGCTGGACAGGATTGCCTTTATGGGAGACCTCAAAACCGTCAAATTCTCTATTAAGTTTTAATTCCACACAGACGAAGAAGCCTTTGTTGGGAAGTGTTGACCCCATCCTTCGGAGCTGAATCAGCTCTCACGCAGTAGATTACATGTAGCTTAGAGGGACATGATGAGCAGCTTTAATAAAAAAGATGTGGTAAATCAGTGAAGTCAAAGTGGAAGGAGACATAAAAAGAGAGAAGGTGAGAAAGGAGGCGAGGGAGAAACTTGGCTGGGTCCCACAAACCCATCAGCACCTCCTTAAAGGTCTGTTAGTGGGTTTAATAAGGGCCTGATGAGGGACCAGCGACACACATAGAAACACACACGCTCACAAGACACACATGTTAGGAACTATATGACTACAAGCTCCCATTGGCTCTTTTACGGGCAATGAGTCCTCAATTCAAACAAACATCAGTTCCATCAAACATACATGCACTTTAACACTGACTGGTTACAGAAAGGTAGTACAGAAAGTACGTCACCACACACACACACACACACACACACACACACACTCACTCTCACACTCAGACTGTAGAAGAACGGCCACATTGTCTGTTTTTATTGCAGCGCGATGATAAGCAGCACCTTCTTCACAGTTGAATAGTGGCTGTCTGTCTGGCAGTCACCTGCACACACACACACACACACACACTGTAAAAAATATTCATCTTAAGTCATACATTATCATATTCCATACATTCCAGGAGTTAAGGTTTGAATTTACTTTCCCTCACACACCCACTTCTTCTATTTACATTGGTGATTTTCTACATTTTCCATGCTTTCTTTTGATGAACCCAGAGAGATGGGTGTGATCAAATTACAACCACATTTTTCAGTGTTTGAGAAAATATTTTCCTGTGTGATTAAGATCATTTGGGAAATGAGCTAATGAAGCCTGGATATCTGAAGCGTAAATCAGATTTTCAGTATATTTTTACACAGACCGACAGTGAAACCAGTGGCTGTAAAATGATGATATCTTACAGTAATCTCTTTATCAGTGAGGTTATAGTGAGTTATAGACAATGAAAGAACAAGAAATATCCAGTGATCCAATATTCAGTATCAGATTTTGTAACTTTACTCAGGTTTTCAGGATGGGTGAAGAGAGCACTACAGAAAAGTGTGAGTCTGGAAGGACTTATGAGTAAAAAGACTGAAATTGTTACGAGTTAATTTATAAAAACAAGATTCTAAAGTTATTTGTATTACTTTTCAGTTAATGTTGCTTTATCAGGACAAGTCGGAATAATCTCAACCTTTGGTTATATCTTTTATCTTCTTTTAACTAAAACATTAAAGAGACTATTATAAAATGTTCTGGAGAGAAGAAGAATTTCTATTAGTTGCAGCATGTCCCTCTCTACCCACCACACAAGGTACCATTAAAACAGCATTAGACAGTAAGCCAACATCCTTCTGGTCTGAACCAATAGACCACCTGTCTGCAGGAAAGGGAGGACAGAGAGAGTTGTGCATTCATTTAGAGTGAGAAAGGGTCGGCACAGCAGCACACGGACAGAAGGACTGTACTGGCTCCGAGCCTGCCTTGCTCAGGAAAATGCATTAAAGATGTTGCGTTTTGTTGTGTGTGTGTGTGTTGTGAGTTTGTTGATGTGCATAAGTGTGTCGTGTAGACTCCATTTAAAAGGCTCAAAGGAAGCCAGAGAATAATTTTCTCCCCATAATAAAGTCATAGAAACGTTCTCCATGTGGCACACACACACACACACACAGTGCGAAGGCTGCTTTCCACAACAGTGCTCTCATTTACATGCATACTTGCCTTAGCTAAAAAGCCAGTTTCAGCTAGCTGACTCATGATGAATATTAATGATGAAGCAGAATTGTTTTAGTAATGTCATTTCTAAACCACTGCAATGTGGAGTCTAATCCATTTGACAATGCATGTGGAATATGAAATCACTGCTCTTCAGAGTCAGAGGGATAATTATCTGTGCTCCGTCACACCCTCACATACACACTAGTGTGTCAGTTTCCATTGTTAAATGATTCCTACTGGGGTGAGTGAGTGAGTGAGTGAGTGTGTGTGTGAGTGAGTGACTGTGTGTGAGTGAGTGAGTGAGTGAGTGAGTGAGTGAGTGAGTGAGTGAGTGAGTGAGTGAGTGAGTGAGTGCTAATTATGCTTCCTCCCTTCCTCTCTCCCCAGGTGTACTGCAGGTGTATCCTATGCAGAAGTTTTTCACTGGATGGCAACGCCCCTTTGATTATAATCTGTTTATTGATTGATTAGCTGATCTGATGAGAGTGTAAAACAGAGCAGCTGGGCTGAAACTAGCTTTACACTAATATTGATAATAATGCATTATTTGTAATATCTCAGATTTGGTAAACTACCTGTGGAGCCAGAAAGGACAGCAACAACAGTTAAAAAGTTAAAAAAAAAAAAAAAAGTCTAATCTCAATCATGAATGTGTCACAAAAACACTCTTGTATCTTTGATTATCTTTTTTATCTATCTTGCTTTTCCTTTAGTAGACGCACATCTGGGTGGAGCAGGCTCTACTCCAGTGGGGAGTAATGACCTTGAAGCTGTTTGGTATAACTGCTAATAAAATACCTTGTGCTAACAACTATCCATCAGTCTTCACAAACAAATGGATGACTGGCGTGGATGGACTTCATCATGGGAACTCACAACGCTCTCTCACACCCGCAGAGATCATTTAATGGCTGCACTGATCACAGATCAGATGACCACCACAACAGCAGGTTATGACTGTTGTCCACAAGTGTTTAAATCACTGGAGCCGCTTTTCTTCTTTCACTTTAATTTGACAGGGCGGATGGATAACATCAGTCTCACTTCATCTGTCAGTATCACAGGAGCAGAACCCTGCAATTGGCTACTTCAACAGACTGCTTAATGTAGTTACATTTAAAATATTCTATATGTAGGTGGGTATTTCTGGGAGTAGGCTACCTTTTTAACATCTGGCTAAAAGGTGTCTCAAACTACCTACCGAGATGGAGATGGGTTGTAATACGGAGTAGAAATAAACCTCATTCCTGAATCTGATAGATATCCCCTCCACCAAATACGCTTGAAGTGGCTGTGACTGTGAGAGGAGCAATAAGTAACAATCAAATCCTTTCCTCTTCTTGGTACTGATCTGTGTCCCCACACTGACTCAGTGACACAGTGACACTGTGACAATGATATTCAGAGCCTGTCATCTGGCCTGTTGCACTGGGGTGATAAGGTCAGATCAACAGAACACACACACACACACACACATACATGCACAACAACACCACCCGGATGAAAAGAGGGCAGGGGGACAGAAGAGGCCAAGGAAAAGAATGAGGGGGGAGAAGGGACTGGATAAGAAAACACCCAAGCTGTTCCTCGAGGGACCTTGGCTCTTGGAAACAATCACATTGGCCCCAGTGTCTCCTCTGCAGTGGAAAATGAATAAACTAATAGGTGGAGTAGAAGGCCTCCCATGGGCAGGGTCCTGAAGCCATCTGTGAAGGCCATCAGTGTGTCCCAAACCTGCTGTTTTCCTACTGAACCAACATGTCAGTCTGGAGATTTACAGCCACACGGAAAGCACACACACACACACACACACACACACACACACACACACACACCCCACGCACCTACACCCTCGCACACACAAACATCAAAAGAGCATATACTTGTAGGTGCAGCCAAACACGCATCCAAATCTATTTATACAGAAGCGTGCCAGGATGCAAAGGCACAGGCAAAACTAATACTGGCACAAACACATAAGTGGAAACAAAAGTTCCTACTCTTCACACACCCACGTGCATGAACAAACACTTGGCTGGCACGGAGGTTTACACCCGTTCGGAAAGACAAGCATCAGCCAATAAATAAATCCGTTTCCCTGGAGACCTGTTGACCTCCCTCGCTATCTTTTTGTCACACACGCAACAGCAGAGGTCAAGGTCAGGCAGGGATGAGCGAAGGGTCAGGGGGAGGTGAAAGTGTGTTGATGTGTGTGTGTGTGTGTTTGCATGCAGGCTGATAAAACTGCACAGAGCCAAAGCCCTCCTCTGTGGCTGGGGGGGTTAGCGGCCTCCATGTTTTGTCAGTCAGGTCGTGAACTCTGACCCCATCAGACCCTGAGAGACGAGGCGGTCTCGTCAGGTGGGATTGTGGCCACTAATTGACGTAATCTTCCATCTCCTACTTGTCAGTCTCTTTTCAGACAGGATAATCAGCGTGGCTCAAAGAGTGTTCGTTTGGGTGTCATTCTGCTATTGTCAGGTGGAAATAGTCCCTGTGCCATTGTTATCCCTTTCATCAAGTGTCCTCCTTCTACTCCTACTGCACTAGAAAACTGGATACAATGGGTTCTTAAAAGATACACAGATCCACTGTTCAGGGTATTAAATAATTTTTACACTGATTTGTATTGAGTCAGGCACATCTGATGCAATCAGTACCAAGGGTGTGTGAAGATTATCCTGTCGTGAGAAACGGTTGACGGGAAAGGAAAAAAATATTCAAATTAGGTTTGATACAAAAACTGAAATGTAGCGATCGATAGCATCATTAGCATTGTTGATAAAGTGGCACTGTGCTAAATATGTGCAAGACCCTTGTTTTTAGGCTTACAAATGCCAGAAAAATGCCCATTATAATATCGCAGAGCCCAAGATAAAATCCTAATTCAAATACTTCTTCTTCAATTCTTAATGTTGGACAACTAAGCGATTGATCCCTTAATCATTTTCATCATTTTGACAGAAAAGCTTTATTAAAAGCTTTTTTATAAGTGTTTTCATCTTAATCTGCCTTGCTGGGAATAATTTGGGCAGCCTAAACGTTCTACACTTAGGCATGTGTTTGTCTTCTGCTCGGCCTTTCAATCCTCTATACTCCGAGTCCAACAAACTTCTCATTCTTCTCGTTTTTTTCTTTACTCCTCCTTGTTCTGATGACAAGGCGTAGTTCATGTTTTACTCACTCTCAGGCAATAACTTCTCTCATTGTTTCATTATTACTGACCCCTTTCTGCACCTCACAGCATCTAGTCTGCAAGTCTTTGCTTATAATAAATCCTAGGATATCATCACATAGGCCACTGAGATTACAAAACACACGTTAGTCCTGTAACTACAGGACTAAACATACTACAGCATTCAATTAGCGACCTTGCAATATCACTTGAAAGATAATATGCTTGTTTGGTACGGAAGCTGAAATGATGCGATTGCTTCTGTGTTTCAGGTTGACAAAAAAAGGGAGATGAGATTTTAATGATTTGGTGGTTTGATGGTGGTAAACACAGCTCCATATCTTTAGTGATGATGCAGGACGTCTCCAAAATGTGTTTATAATTTTTGAAACGTAAATGAGTTTCACAATATATCAGAAAGGCCTAATATTTTTGTGGGAATTTTTACAATAAAGCCGGCTGCAATAAATCTTCACACAAACCTGTTATAACCAAAGTCCTTAAATGTTCCCCACTGGTATTTGTCCTTGGTGTGAATCGGACTGCACAGTTATAATCATCTGATTCCTTTCCATGAGCAGATTGCCTGCCCAAAACACAGTCTGTACTTTCCCCCGCTGCCTAAAACAATAACTACCAAATGCGGCTCCATCAAGCCAGCTTCAGAGAAATCGTTCTTCAGCGTTTGAAGTGTTTATGAACATTAATGGTCCAACAGTTCAGAAGAGCTGCACATGTTTGGCAAAGCGGAGCTCTTGGGCAAAGGGAGAAAGCGTGTTTCAATGGAAAATGTTTCATCAGAAGAGTTGTGTTGTTTTATAGAGTGGGATGTGAGGGCTGAGGGTGAGTACCACTGAGATGTCAAAACATCAACTGTCCGACTGCAGAGAAATCCCAGACATGCAATGAAAAACAGGTATTTAAGTAGAATTGAGAGCATCTTGGCAGATGTTACATATACAGATGTTATGATACGCTCTTGTCCAACCTGCTGGACACACGCCTGCTCCTTCAGGTGATATAGTGTAGCTGTGCAACTAACAATGACTGTGTTTTCATTGTTAATCCGACTGCCAATTTTTTAATGATTTATCAAAATTGTTTATTCTATGAAATGTATCAAAATGCTGTTTAATCTTTCCCAGAGCCCAAGTTTTCGCCTTTAAATTGCTTGCTTAAATTTAACAAAAATGAATTGGCTACAATAGTGATGATCGATAAATCTGGCTTCTCAAATGTGAGGATTTGTTGTGTTTTTCTGTGTCATTGTGAGTTTGATATCTTTGGAACTGTTGGTTGGACCAAAGAAACATTTGGAAAATGTCACCTTGGACCCTTCGATGTTGTGATGAGCATTTTGTCATTCTATTCAGACATTTTTAGAATCAGATCATTAAAAACAAAATCAATAGATACATCCATAATGAAAATAATTTTTTGCAGCCCCAAACCTTCGTAGAATGACAAAGAGGAAACAGACGGGTAAAAAAGACAGCTCTGTATCTCACCACACAGTTCGCAGGACCGTACCAGATGTAAATGATTTACCTTGCTTTTTTGTTTTCCGCTCAGCTTACATGATTTTGGAAACTTGTAATCCTCGTAAACATGTACTGAATACATGGAATGAACCCTGCACACTATCTGCCATAGACTACGTGTTTCTCACATGCTCTGCATACTGATCTCTGGCCAAAACAAGCACAAGGTCAGTCAGTTCAGCGGACTGATTCTCTGTCCATCCAACCTTATCTTACTATACGGTTGCCTTTGTCCAGATCTTTATTTAATTTTCTCTCTCAGTCACAAAGTTTTGGTCTTATGTAAACTCTTAGCTGTAATCTGTTCATCTTCACATAACTGTTTCTTCATCTGCGATTCCGAGATCAGAGTTTAAGGGATGACGGACACAGTGCAGAGCTTCCTGGAGACCTTTAAGAGAGACAAAGAGGATGCAGGAACAAGTTTTCACCACATGTCAGTCAGCCAGCATGAGTTCATATGTGAGTGCTGGAACTTGTGTTTCAAAAATGCAAAAGTCACGCAGCTGTCTGTTTGTGAAGGATGCAGCATCATTATGTAAATATAACCAAAAAGAGGAATAAAAGGCAATATGATAAACAAACAGGGAGGAGGCTGAGAGGATACACCCTGTTCGCTTGGTCTGTGATGTACTGTGTTGAAACATGTTTCAGTGATGACACTCTAGCAGGCAATATATTGCATCAGAGTGCCACCTTCATTTCCACAATGCATTTATTTTATATATTTCATTCATTCAGCTGAAAACCCCACCGGCTTGGTTAAAAAAACACCAGATGAAACTAATATGGTGGAACAGACCCTCAGCATGTTCACATTTTATGTGTCAATGCAGTAAAGGCAAGGGCAGCTGAAAGCACTTATATCAATAATACACTGATGTCATTGCAATCTCCTATAATAAGTCACAGGACACTTAAATCACCCTGCAGCAGTTTAACTAGCACCATCTTCCTGGGTTTTCCGGTATCATATGATGGTGTTGTGTCTTCAGGTGGGGCAGGATGAAGCTAAATGGGCAGCAAGAATTTAGTAGCTTATATACAATGAAAAGGTGAAGCCCTGGAGGTGTGTTTTTTCTTGATGATTCTCTGCTTTAAAACATATTTCATTATGCTGCATGACACAGATTTCTCTCCCTCTCACTCACAATGTCTGCACCCCACCCCTCCTCCTCCTTCTCCTCCTCCTCCTCCTCCTCCTCCTCAGAGGGATGAAGTATTTGTTTAGACAAACTCAGTGAGATCACAGTCACTAAGAGGGAGCGGATGCAGCTATCCAAACCGCATAGTGGAACATTACACTGCTTTTAATTAAACTGCACCACACAATGCACATTGCACTGTATCCAAACATGGCCCATTAGCTGCATGACATGCAGTATTACTGCAGGGGTATTGCAGAAAAGGAGCAGATTTATTAACCATGTAGAGAGACAGTAAATAAGACAGAGAGAGCTAAAACTCAAAGGGCAGCAAACAACTTCCTACACAGTGTTGTGCTAGTGAGACTGCCAGAAGGTGTGTGTATCAGTATTTAGTAGCCACATACATATTCTCCATATTAACTCTTATGTCAGATGTACAAATCCAGATTAAGAGCAATGAGTTAGCATTCCAGTCCACAGTAGCTTAAACACTTTGATGTATGTTCCCTGCATGCAGCTGTTTCACAGTAAAAGCCTCTCAGCCACTGAGAACCTGAAGAAGCAAAAGCAAGGAGGAAAGTTATACTGGGATGCTAATTCATGGCTTTGTCACATTTGTGGATTTTGTGCTTAAGAGTAAAACACGTGTCTCGTTTTTTGTCATGTGATTTGTTTATTAGATCATCTTCAGTTGTTTATATTGTAATATCGAAAATATGAATCCTAAAAAGCAAAGTTGTGTTGATGCGTATGCCTGTTTCAGAGTGTATTACACAGATACGTTGTGAGGAGGAGCACAGTCATCTTCTGGTCAGTGCGGTCGACATGAGTGAGTGATTGGTAGTGTTGACCTTCAGCTATCTGAGAGAGCTCCCTTTGAGCCTTCATCACACTCTACATGTCTGTCTCTGTCTGTCAACACCAGCTTATAAAGAAAGAGCCATCACTTGCTGACAGCACCCGCAAACATACACACAGACACACACAGCAATACCTCTCGATGCGAGACAGGAGCAGCGAGCTCAGCAGTTAAAGAGTGGATATCTGCAGCTGAATGGCACCGTTTTTCCAAGTCGCACACTTGCTGGCAGAAACAAAAGGGAGATTCCTCAGCTATGAATGTGTGCTGCTAGTGAAAGAGGGCCTTGCTAATGTGTTTTGACTGGAGAACATATTGTACCACCCTGCCACCTCATCCCTCCTCGTCCTCTATTGTCCCTTAGACTCTTTTCCTGAAACCACGTCCCCCTCATAACAGACATTCATAACGAGCCGCATTCATCCACCTTTCATTCATCACTCTGACCACCAGGCACTGACCAGTAAGCTTGTTTATTCACCACCCTGTGCCTTGGGTGAGCTGTCTTTGCTGGATGTGTCACTAGCACTACCCAGGGGACCAACCCTCTGCCTGGAAGGCATGGCGTCAGGTTTTGATCCACACTAACACTCACCGCCCAAATATTCAGATGCTGTGACCTGATTCTTAGAAATGTCACTGCCATGAGAAGCTTATTTCATGTGTTTTTGTCCTCTATATGCCACAGGTTTGTTGCTTATGAATAACACTTTGCAGTTCAACTACAGTAGATAAATCTTTCTTCCACATATATACAATACTCAACATACAGCTACAACTATATACAACACGTACGTACAATACGCATGTACATAATGTCTTTCAAAAGACTAAATTGGACTAGGTTAGGATTTAGGATATAATCTTTGTTCTTTATTTGATAAGAAAAAAATATCAAAAAGCAAGCACTTATTGTGTGCAAAATTGTTGAGAAGAAATTCAATACAGCAAAAGGGTAGAATAAGATTACAGCGTACTAATGGTATAGTGGTGTAACATATTTAGTATTTGATTCTCTTGCACATGTAAACAGATATATGTGGAAAGAGAAGAGTGAATGATGAGAAACAGTCCTTTGAATGAATCCACAGTACGTGAGTGTCTTATGTCATATGAGATATGAGAGTTTACAGTGTTAAGAGGATTGGTTAACTGACAGAACATTTGTTGATGACAGTTTGATTACCTGCCCTATGCCTGATTCGCTGATTGCAGCTTCAAATGTGAGGATGGTGCTTTCCCCTTCTTGCATACAAATAACATATCTTTAGACTGTTGATTGCAAAGAAAACAAGCCATTTAAAGTAGGTATCTTGTGCTCTTAGAAATTGTGGTGGGCATTTGTTGCTATCTGAACGGCTCACCACAAATGGATGATAATTTGTGTATGTTGACAGTATGACTGTCCCAATTGGGGCCAGTGTGTGCATGTGTCCTCAGGTCACAGCTTGCAGGAGAATATGATCAGTTTGGACAGCTCTGGGGTCCGGTCCAGCCTCGACGCCCTTCACCTTCTCTTCTTTCCTCTCTCTCTCTGCCATTTCACTGACTGTAGACCTACTGCTGGCAGCTCTGTTGATGTAGAGGGACAAGTCAACAAATCAACAGTTTCCTATGCCAAACTCATCAAACAACGCTCAAACTGTGCTGCACTGGCTCATCCACACATATATAAAGCCTACATAGCTGCAGCACAAACACATACATGTGCTTGTACACGCCTGTAATTAACCTTATGGTTAAACATGAAACACACAGGTTTGCCACTGATGTGTGTGTGTGTGTGTGTGTGTGTGTGTGTGTGTGTGTTTTATCTATGTTTACCAGGCGCTAACGTGATACAGTCACTCAGTTCACAGCCAGCAGCTTGGCGGCTGCCGAATTACATTTTTCAAAGGCTAAGAATAGACTTTTACAGGTTCCCTCACAGCAAAGCAAACACCGACACATTTTCACAACAAAAGGGTCTCTGAGAGTCAGTCAAATCAGTCTGAGGCACTCCAGAAGAGGCCAGAGCTAACAGGTTCAGTTTCTAACAGCAAGCAGGTAGAAGCATAAACACAAACAAAATGTACTTATCTTTATCATCTGTTTATTCTAACTGCTTCTAAAATGTAGAAAAAAACCTAAAGCCAGAGGAACAGCAGTAGCCTATCCCACAAAGCAACCCCTCTATAATGTGGCATGTAAATGTCTGATGTATTTAATCAGTGGGCAGCACATGTAACCGCTCGAGTTTTATTAGCCACACCAAATGTTTAAAGAGAGCTCCCAAGTGCATTTTTTCCAAGGACTTAAAAATACTTACATAAGAGTATTTGAAAAGAAAAAGTATGCTTGCAGTGTCTGCTAACAGGGTGGAAGGCATATGCAAGTACCATGAAAAAGCCAATAATTATAAAAGCCTGTTGCAGACCTTAAGGGTAAAAACTGGGCCATGTCTTTGTCAAAGTAACTACAGGGGAGACGGATGTGTGTATTTAGCGAGACAGACACAGAATGGTTGCAATATTTCATCCTGTCGCTCCAGAAAATGATGGCTTTATTGGTTAGCTGTCAACATGCAATGCCTTTGGAGAAGATATCGTATCAGAAAGGGGTGTTTGTGCAAGTGTGTGTGTGTGTCTCTGTGTGTGTGTGTGTGTAAGCGTTACGACCGGTCATGGTCAATGACAAATAGCAATCAATTAGGGTGTGTGCTGAGGTTTCTGGGTAAAGGTTCTTTCTCCTTGGCAAGGTTAAAATACCTTAGACAAACATAGTGAAGGTGTCACAAATCATTAGATCACAGTGAACTTTCCAAAAATAAAATCAAAAATAAAGGAAAACATGCCTCTCTGAAAAATATTTCAAATATATTATCAAAGACTCCCATGTGGTGAAGCATTTAAGCCTAACCTTGAAGAGGAACCTGTGGTGCGTCACCTGTGTGTGTGTGTGTGTGTGTGTGTGTGTGTGTGTGTGTGTGTGTGAGTAAGAGCAGGGGCCTCTCAGTGCACTAATGACAGCTGATGATAGGCTGAGAAGAACAGCTCTGTGACTGATGAAAGCTGCTGCGACACTGAGGCAGAGAGAGAGGTCAGATTATGGTGGAGTGGACCACAGCGCACAGAAGATAACGCTAATGACACAGCTATTTCACCATTTAACACTTGCTTGGCCAGCACAATGAAGGTGGCTGTTAATTTAAAAGTAGTTTTTTAAGGCTATATTTTAAAGACACTGAAACGTATTTTCTAAATCAGCTTTTACTAGGAGTGCTGGGATCTGAAGAGACCCAGATTAGCTGGGGTTTGACTCTTAGATACTTAATAAATAAAACCTAAGGATGTTTTTACCAAACGTTGTGGTTTATTTAGTTATGAATATTTATTGTAATAGCAAACCCAAGTCCTCAGGGTTTGTTTTAGGGCATTTTGTATCCACTGAGTTGATACAGGTCATGGGAAATATCAATAAATGCAAGCCAATCTGGGTGATCCGATTCATCCCATGAGATGATGGGAGTGGTTGCCTGCAGAATGACATTGGTCACTGAAACATTTTAATGAGCATAGAAATGATGTGAACCATATACCGTGGCCATGTCAGTCACATCTTAACACTTATTAAATGGGACATTTTAGATCTCTGAAGTGGTGCTTTCCACCAACTACCAACAAGCAATTAAAAACCCAATAATGTAATCTCTCATGAAGGAACGCTGTCATATCCTTCCAGCAGAGAGTTGCAGACACTCATAGAATAAGATGCCAGAGTTCAAACTGTTCTGAAGGCTCCAACACAGTAATAAAGCTTAATATTTGTTCCACTTTCTATTTTGGCTACCTGTATAGCACTTGGTTTTAATAGCGTAGCTTATAAAAATACTTACTTGTGGACGCAAATTAGTTGAATCTACAAATACAAGCCAGAAAATACTTTAACTCTTGAAGCATGATGTAGGGCAGCTGAAACAAGGCTATGACCGATGATGGCTGACTTCATCAACAAAGAACTTCAAAGGCCATTTGAGTCTCTACTGTATAGCCTAAGGCGGACTACTCATCAATCTGGAGACAGCACTGAAGTGGTGCTATACATCCAGAAGATAGCATCATACATCAAACAAACTCTGGAAATACTACCCTGCTCTTCGGCTGCGGCAAAAAACAGCTATCTGGTTTGAGCCCACACATGGCCTCACATGGAAAACATACGTGTGGAACAACTATTTATTGGTTTTAAACTCCTATTACAGGGGTACACTGTAAAGTAAGATTAGACAGTTGATCCTTTTTTAAACTCAAGGGTTAAATGTGCAGACGGTGCTGCTGGACTGTGAATAATATGTGAAACATTCAAACATTATCTTGATGTGTATTTATCCACTCATTCCATTGCTGAATATTTGGAGCGTGTATTAAAAGGGAGTAGGTACTACACCCAAAAAAAGTGGGTAAGAGCTATGGTGGTCATCCTCTTACTCAATTACACCTGATAAGAGCTGTTTGGAGCTGATCTGTCAGATCTTATCTAATGTTGTAAAAAATATAAACCTCTGCAATGTGTGGTTTTCTGTGTAGGTGTGTGTGTGTGTGGGGGGGGGGGGTAACAGTATGGGGCAGAAACATACGTACACATGATCAGTTATAGACAGACGAGACAAGCAGCTGATTGGATACACAGAGCTGTACAATCTCTCTTCAAACTCATTGCTAAGTGAAATACAGGCTAGCTATTACTGTCCATACCGAGTGCACTGTGTACAGTAGGTGACAGCATACAGATGCTCTGTTGATATAGTATACACAGACAGCAGACACATCCTGTATGTATAATAGAGGACATGGCACCAGGGAGCCCACACACCACACACAGCCCTCAGGCTGAGAGCAGAAGAAGCCTCCATGGTGAAATGCTGTAATTGCAGCTTAACCGTCCAGCACAAACAATTTGGTCATATCCTGCACAGATGCAAACAAACAAAGAAATGGGAAGAGCAATACAAGAGCAACATTAAATATCTGATGCTGTCATTACAACCACGACTTTCTGGCGGCAGTATTACACCAGTCCACTAGTACTTGTACATTTAGAATAAATCCAGTGAGAGGTGAAAGAAGGACTATGAGCATAATTACGAAAGGAGCAATAGACTGAAGTAAAGAGTAAAGAAATGAAAGTGGGCAAAAAGTGTAGAGAAGTCAGGGAGAAAGGGGGGGTGAGGAGAAACGGGAGGGAGAAGGGCAACGTCTGAGTGTAGGAGACCCAGGAATGTTAATCCTCTTTGTATGTCTCCCAGCAATTATTAAACTTTTCTAATATCAGGCATGACGAGAAAAAACAGGTCATAAATAGGTCAGCTGTGGGAGAACAGAAAAAAACAAGACCACAGCCAGTGGTTATGCTCACAGCAGCATAGCTTTAAAATCACACAATGCAAAGCCGCAAACAAGCCGAAGTTGCTGCCTGCAGGCATTCATGCCTGTTGACAGTCTGCCCGTCTCAGCCACACTGGGCTGGGTGTACGTCAGTGGTGAAGTGGACATGCATATTTGCACCCTAAATGAAATCAAGCTACACTGAAGTGTAACAAGCTGGCCTGATTATTCATTAACCACAATAGCCGGAGCCACGTGACATATGAAATACATCATGCCTGCCGCTACTGTGTGAAAATGGCCCGAGAAGCTGGCAGGCTGAGTGGAGGAGTCACAGAGAACCACTTAGCGGCTACGCTAGGCTAATCAGAGGTGAGAGGTCAGTGCCAAACTGTGTGTGCTTAACCCCTATGCTTCCTGGAAACTGTGCTCTCTGGAGGAGGATGAAGAGACGACAAGCACACATTTTCCACAGCTCGGGAATCCCTGAGGCTCAGGGGACTGGATGTATCCCTCTTTTTCTATACATTTTTTTCCTCCAAGTCTCTACTTTCCCCTGCTCTCACCACCTTCAATGAGCTGCATCATTACCAGCAGATTTAAAGACAGGGCAGACGAAGAGCAACGGTAGGGAAAGTGAGGGGGCACGGGTGGGTTAAGGGGGGGGGGCATGTTTGTGTCTGTTACGCACTGGTGTCAGCAGGGAGACAGATTGAAGAAGTATTTCCTTGCCTGTCAGAGGAAAGGCCCTCTCACAGGAGGGCTCAGACATCATAAATCCTCTGTGATTCTTTCCATGCCTCTCTCTCTCTCCTTCTCTCTCTCTCTCTCTCTCTCTCTCTGAGCCTACATTCTAGTTGTAGTGTCGAAAACAATCTGATTCATAATTTCCCCCTCACACACACAGCTTAGCAGGCCTCACTTTCACACGGTCTCTATTCATCAGCGTCTGTGGTCGCACACTTTAAACCTGCTGTAACCTCCAAGCTCGTCCAGCACCCAGAGCAGCTACACTGGACTGTCTCCACTGGTACTTCATTAAGCTCTAACAGTGCCATTTATTTCTGTGATTCTGTCATGTATTACTATGTTAAGTATTGTTTCATTGGGCCTTTACTGTGAAATACCATAGACACCCATACACCCACTTAGGCTCTTTCACACGCTCTCACTTGGCTCTATATATATTCCTCCACCGAAAGCAGCACAACCCCGATCATCGTTAACATTCTTACATTGATGGGCAGTTTTATCACTCCGAGCTGCTCCCTTTGAAGTTCAGTTATATTCAGCATCGGCTCTGTGTTCGCACTAACTGCACGTCTATCTGCCGGATGCAAAACCACTGCTAATCTAACGAGAACTCCATCGCCATGTGAAGTACCAACACACCTGTCTCGCACCAAGCACCCCGATGGACTCTATCCAACAAAGGTCAAGGATGTGCAGAAATAACTGAATCTGGTTGCTTGAGAGTGAGAGAGCCACTGTGCATCTGCTGAGTATCTGAATGGGGGATTTACACCGTCACCTCTGGACCAGTTCATTCATCAGGCCATAGACGTTCCTCAGATTCTTTGCTGGATGGGGAAAACCCACGGCATGAAGCCTTCCCACAGCAGACATGCAGACATGCACAAGTACTGTTACTTGTACTGTATACTGCACATGACTGCCCTCTTCTGGTCTTTTAAAGTGAAAAGTAGTCTATGTGTTTTAATTTTTAAGCATAAAAGGGAAATTTACTGCATATGATCCTGATAAGTCATTTTTTCATTATAATTTCTTTATTTGACAGGTCAGGTGCAGGTTAGGGAAAAGACAAACAGCGATAGGGAGTTGCAAATGTTCTTTGTCCAGTCATGATCTAGCTGTTTCTAGGTTTGTTGTGATTAGGGATCATGAGGCTTTGGGGTAAATGAGAGGGAAGATGTGAGTTGAGTTTATCTTTGTCAGACCTGAAACAAAATGTACAATGACTGACTGCAGGGACCAGGTCAGGCAGCCACTTAAACACCAGCACATACAGAAGTTGGCATCCTAGAAATCCTACTTTCCACTGTATCCATTGCATGCAACAGAGCCTGTGTGCTCTGCAGCTCTGTGCTGTAGCTCCACTTTTAAGATCTCTCTGCAGTCAGAGGGCACAAAGCTGATTGTTTACAAAAACACAACTCAGCTGGAGGCTACAGTGCTTTGGAATACTTAAATGAGAAAAGGCCTGGACAGACACAGATACATTTGGGGATGATGTAGGGCTAAACAGGCTTGTAACTTGTGTATGTCATACACTTTTTTAGCACATTTCAGGTACTATGAAAAAAGTGCTGGTCTTCTCATTGTAGACTTATTTGGTTTTCCTCTCAGCCCCCCCTCATTTGACTTCCTTCCATCCAGGTGCCTGAAGTAGCAGAGAGGGTCCCATGTGTTCGCTCATCTGTCCCTTGACACACATTCCCTAAACAAGCACTCTCCAAAACACTGCTGGTTGCCATGGCAGTGCTACTGACCTGAGTAAATAAGAGAGAGGAGGAATAATGTCCTTTGAGGAAGAGAGAGTTGAATGTGGTGGGGGGCAACAGTGTGTGTGTCTCTTTGCCACTGTACTGCGAGAGCTCCCTGGCCGAATCATTACGGTCTGTGCAAACACATACTGACATCTCGACTGAAGTCAGCCCTGCCACTCACAAACATGCACACACACACACACACACACACACACACACACACACATACACATATACATTAACACATGCACATGTACACACGTGTGCCTGTGTGTCTGTGTCCATCACACAGATGCTCACTACTGGTCATCTGAGCCACATGTGCTCTAATAGCATATTTCCTCATGTTTGTTTACACAATGCCTACTTGCAGATCTGAAATAAACCACAGCTACTGTCACTGACTCTTGTTTAGTCTGACACACACATGCAAACACACAGGTAAAGCATGTTTAGTCTGCTTCATTGTTTTCCTTTTATTTCCTCTAAAATGCTATGTCACTTAAATAAAAGGAGCTTGGATCGTCCTGTTGCCTCAAAACCAGGTTAAGCGTCAGCATGAGGTAATGACTAATTAAAATGCATTAAATCAAAGACACGCACAGGCACACACACCCATGAGCATTAACACATTTCTGGTTGGAGGCAATTGATATGGAAATTTTGGATGATTCTGACCACATTTGCTGTGAAATTGTCATGAGTATGAAGTAGTGCAGCAGTGTGCACACAATAACACGAGTGTATACACAAACACACATATTTTTACAGTTCTATATCTGTTAGGTCTCTCATTAAGAAAACTGTACAAGGGGTGCCCCAATAGAGGGTGTACTGTTGAGGCTGAGTGCTTGCCCAGGTTTGATTCCAGCCCAGGCCCTTAGTTGAATGTCATCCCCTCCCTCTCTCGCTCTCTCTCTCTCCCACCTTTCCTGTCACTCTCTCTTCAGCTGTTAATATATAATAAAGGCGAAATGTCTGAAAAAAAAGAAAAGGGAACTGTACAATAATTCTAGTTAGGACTGGCAACACTTTCCAAAAACGTCCCCACTCTCAAGCTCTAAAACTCAAACTGGTCCTCGCAAAGGTAGACATTAAATATCATACACATGCACTCTTTCTCACACACCACTGAAGCAGCTAAAAGGCAATTAGACACCGATGAGAGACATGAATAGAGGAATGTAAGATTAAGTGAAAGTTTAGTTCTTACTTGTCCAAAGTCCACTGTGGGTTCCATTTTTCAGTCTCAGACTTGGAGAGTATACTTTAACCTGCGGACCCTCCTGTTTCCCCTCAACCCCACTGGGTGCATATCACATAGTCCAGCAGAAAATCTTACTAAGGTTTCTTGACGTATCCCTGTTTTAGTTGGCACTGCTCTATGCGTATTTATGTGCATGCATGTGCACTTAGATATATGTGTGCATGTGTGCATACAGAACGGTGCAGTGTGTTTGTGTTGCACATACATCACATGAGTACTGATGGCTTTGTTGTTGTATATGTAGACCAGTGATTAATGGATCACAGCACTGCAGATGAAAATAAAAATGCCACTGGTATTTTAGGGATTTAGTTCATTTGTGATGTTGCAGTATAAAAGCAGTCTGCCAAATACTAAGGTTTCAGCTGAAATAATCTTTGATTCAACTTGGCCTACTTTTCAAACTTTTCATTTTAGGTCTCTTAATCTTTTTAAAGTCCCAGTTCTTATGCCAGTCATATTTAAACGACCATGAATATTATATATTTAAAAAAAGTCAGCTTCATATTACAGGAATGTTGGTAAAGAACACCTTTAAGTGGTGTACTGCTTTTGCAGCACATGTGAGCTGCCCGCACAGTTTTCTTTCCATGTAGGACATATAAATGACAGCAGGCTAGAAATAATGTTAACTAGTTCCTTGGTTACCACTAGGCAGCCTAAAAACAATCCATAAAACACACCTCAGTACACTTTACGGACACATAAAGCATGGCAGGAACACCCTTTGGACCAATTCACTTGCATGGCAGAACTACCAATTGCATCATCAAAAAGCAATGACACCCTGATCTATCTAAATCATATGACCCTTCCCAGCCCTAACTTCTGGCCCAGTGGGGCAGGCACTAGCCAAGTCCAGTTGGTCCTCCATTACGTGCCTAATCAACCGAGCTCCAAATATCACATCTGGAGCTAACCAAGACCTCCAGGCCTGAGGCGAGCCAGAGTGCAGCCCGTCAGGGTAAACACATGCAGAACAGCTAAAGCACCTGGGCTTTGGATACCAGAGCCTGCAGGTGCAGGACAGAGAACAGAATGATGTTTCAATCTGCATCTTAACCGTTCTGGTCTTACAATTTAATTGTCCATCTGCATCTAATAAATGAATTAAATATAAAATACATCAAACCTCCCTGTCTGTTAATTTAGAATGTGTTACTGTTGTGTAGACAGAAGGAGGGAAGGGCTGTCTCCTCTAAGCATTTGGGGAAAAATGTGTTTCTGTGTGTGTGGTCACATGTGAGTGTGTGAAAGCTGGATTTGTATAATTTGCATGCATGCCTATATAGTTGTGTTTTTTTTTGGCCTGGGTATTATATGTGTGCATTGGGAGATTCTTGGCAATAAGTGTTTATGATTATTCTTTATCTCCAAGCTCACATGAGCATTAGCAACATGAGTAAGGCTTGTGTCAGTCTCAGCACCCCATAAATCTCCCTCCCCACCCTGTCCCTGGCTGATGACACATGTCTCTGTCTCACTAAACATCTTGTTCCAAAGCGTTTCTTGTTCCAAATGCCACATCAGTAAGGAACACATTTTCATTAGCAGACCAGAACACACACGTAGCACTTTGCTTACAGTATACCCACACAGAGGCACACGCAGAACATGTCCATGTGCTCCACCCAGTCCGTATTGAACGCCACACACAGTGCAAGAAAACAAAGCATAATAGGTGCAATCCGAAAATCCCTTCTTTATGTAATCAACTTTTTACAGAAGTAGCTACACAGTAGTCCCCCAGTTAAAGGAAACTTCAGAGTGCTGAGGCTTTCTGCTAAGTTATATAAAACATACTGGGGACAGGCTCAGAGGGGCAGATGCAAAGCAACAGGACACACAGCAGCAGCCAAAGAGAGATCTTGTGATGGTGAGGTCAGCAGTCTGCTGCATGATGGATCTCCAGGTGCAATTAAGCAAACAGCGTGTTATCAGCAGCTATGATGGATGTAGAGTACAGCAGTAGGAAGGCAGGCCTTTCCCCTGGACACCTTAGATCCACACTCACCTGAGAGACATCACTGAAGCATGACACACACACACAGGCATTACACTGCTGATCTCTGTATCATCTGACATTCTTCCCAGGATGCCTGTGTGTCCACTTGAGAGATGTAAATCACAGACACCAAACCTATTGAGCGAGGGCCAAACACACAAACACACATCAGAGAGAGACGCCCTGGCACAGCTGTCAATCTGTCTTGGCAAAACATATCAGAACTGAAGGAGGAACCTGTAGGAAATGGATATTGAATTAGTAGAAATCACACAAATGTACACGTACACATTTATAACACAAAGTACACATTCAGTGAGACTAGCGTAGCCCTCACAGGTAATTCTGTTTGATTTAACAAGCCAACACTTCCATTTCTCTTAGACCGTCTGTTAAACACTTGCAGTGTAATATCAAATGTTCACTTTGGTCAGGCCAAATTGGCCATTTGGCTGACCTATAGGAAGGTAAAAGGTATGTACCACATATTCCAATGTGCACAGCAGGGAGGAGTACTCCACACAAGTGACATTGTCACATTTACAGTATTCATCGTTGAGGAGGAAGAAAAAAAAGATTGTTTGTAATTAAAATTAACTGAGAAATGTGCACTTTAATTTCAGTGTTCATCTCAATTGGCCTGCATATCTAACACATTTCTAAAAATCAAATTCCCTTAATTTTCCCTGGGGCAAGATAAGTTTTGTCAAGAACAACTTTTTGCTTCTTTGGCCATAAAGTTGAGCGAGTCATTAAAAAGAAGCATTGCAAATACATACATATAAAGTAAAATCATAAAGTGTGCTTCAGTCTTTTTTTCCGTTTGAAGTTTGCTCTAATTCCAAAAGCGCCTGATTAAGCTGTGCATCCCTGTGAAATGCGCAAGAACCATTTTTCACCAAAATCAACTCTCCCACAAACACAAACCCATGTGCACATTTAATTCCTGTAATACAATCATTTAAAAGTTGAACTCAAAGTTGTGACTGTTTCTCTTGAACCATTTCACAAACAAACATGTTTTTTCCTTTTAGTTTGTTGAATCAAAATGTGTTCAACATTTTGAGTTTAGTCAAAAACATATTTTTTTGTTTTTGGTCCTAAACAATTAATTCAATCTACACCAGATGTGAAGGGATGCATTATGTGGATGCAGCTTATTGACACAATTGTGATACTTTAAACTGTTTTGCTGTGATGCACACATGGATTTGGCAACAAAGTCAGAAACAGGAATTAAGTATTCTGCTTGATGACCTTTGCCTATATATTGCTGCTTGCAGCTGTATATGCACCCTGTTGTTGCTGGTTGTGAGGGTGGTATACACAAGTAAATGGGTGGATGGCATGATGTGAATGATGTAACATGAATGATTTATTGACTTTTTCCACTATATTGTTCTCATTTAGATTACACAGGTTTCCTCTCAACATACACACACACAAAGTGTACATACTCAGTCCCTGGGAGACCTGGTGTAAGCCCCAGGTAGACCCTAAAACCACTACTGTAATCTCATCATCTATTGCACCAAGGGACTGCCAAAGAGGAAACATTGAGCACAGGTCAAAAACTCAACAATCACTCAGAAACTAACATGCACACACATATACACACATGCATACGCATGCTCATGGACACACATACATGGTTGTGACTACACAGAGACCCTGCAGCATACGGCCCCTGTAAATGTTTTTGTTCAGCCCCAACCACAAGACCATGAGTTCAGTCTCGTTAGCTGGAAAGCCGAGTCCCTTTTGTTTAGAAGAAAGAGAATAATGGCTTGTTGGAAAGGGTTACCCTGCTTTTCTTTCATGCCGGTGGTTGTTACGGATTTCTAGGGATTTAGAATAAAGCCATTTGAGGATCATGCCATTGTTCAGAGCGGCATGGATACACAGGGAATGGAAATTCACAGAACTTAGGTAGAGCCTGCAGTTCAAGAGGTATGGAAATGATGATGAAGAGATGGCATGCCTATATAGACAGTGTACCTTGCAAATAATGTAATTTTAATGTCTGTGCACGTGCATGCATATGGGCATCTTTATAATATGATGCTTGTGGGAAAATGCATAGTCCCAATACAGTATTCCTGCTTAAATATACCAAAGAGGTATATAAATAAGATCCTCCGGAGCGATGGGAAAATTTGGGAGTGATTTGGGGAGTGGAAGGCTGGGATGTGATGAGGTAGAAAGTGGGGTTTAAGGGATTAGTATGACCCCACTTCCCAGTAAGAGCCATAGAGGAGCTCAATCATGAACCACACAGACTGTTTGGCCAAGGAGCAAAGTAACCTATTCATGGCTGAGAATATTAGTGCCACACAGAAAAAGCATGCTCAGCAACACACACAAACAATCACACACACACACAAACACACACACACAGATGCACAGCAAGTCCACATAAGTGTTTAAATTCCAGGGAGACATCTGTAATGAGGATTGAGTCATTTGGATCTAATTATGGGCAACCAAGTGGAAGAGATGGAGTAAATCAACTCAAAGAGATTTCAGTAAAGAAAACTCAATTCCAGTGCGTAAACTCAGTTTGCCATAAATTTAATTAATGTTGGTTTAAATGGAAGCACTCAGCTGATTGTGTGTCATAAAACATTGCTGAGGTTTCGACTTCACACTCTCTCTCTCTCTCTGTCTGCTTTGTATTTCCTCTTGTCTCAGCCCATAGCAGTGCTCTAGTGCCATCTTGTGTCTTCTTATGCATCCTACAACATGCGAGACAGACCTTTACCCTTGGTTGGAATACAAAATGAAGATGCTGGGACAAAACATTTTAAATGTGTCAAGTAGTTCTTTAATATTCTGTATATAAATGTACTAAACCATTCTGAATAACTCATGTAAAGAAGTGCAGTATGTTGGATTATCCTGACGATGAATGAATCAAATGGCAATAATATGTTGACAGATTTATCTGTGCAATTTATAAATATACTTGTGTTTCTGTGATAATCAAATCCAAAGCTGTTTCCAACTTGGGGAAGTTACTTACTGGAGTAATTACTATACGGCAGTGGTTTCCTTCGAGGGGTTGTCATGAGATAAAGTTATGATTAACAAGATCATCATATTTTCGTTTTTTAAATACATTTCTGGTCTTTGTTTTATTCTTGTAAATTACTGGATAATTTCACCTCTTCGTGCCCCTAAAAAGTATTCAAACAAGACAAGGGAAGAAGGAAGAGTCAAGTATATATCACAACTTGTAGAAATATATATCCTGTAAGAAGTAGACATAGCTTCCTTTACAGGACGTTTGGGAACTGTTGATATAGGGCATGAGGGTGGAAACTGCACTGTGTTCATTTTTCCTCTAGGTGGCCATAGCTACCAACAGCAGACCAGTGGGTCAGAGAAAGGAGGCCAGTGTTTGCAGCGCAGCAGGATACATTTAAAATGCTTGGAGGTCAACAAAACATCATTCTGCAAAAGCAGCATCCTATTGATTATATACTGGTGTGGAAAGCACAGCATTTCAATGGCTGTAACTGCTAAAAACCAAACAAGATATACGTGATCTTGCTGTGCCATTCTAAATGTTGCCAGAGTTTGAATTATAATTTGAAAATTGTTATTCTTTCACAACTTTCCAAATGATTTGTTTCTCACACATCAACCACATGACAGACTCTCATACATATTCCAATTCTGCAGGTGTTGTTAGTGCATAAATACAGCTCCAGACATCTGATGAGTATCATGTTTGTACTGTGGGGCTGACATAGATCTGTCTGCCACCTCACTATAAATGATGTTCACAGTAAAGCAGTTTGAGGTAACACAAAGTCACGTTCGTCCCTGATTTCTTGTTTTCTCATAATGAGAAAATGGAACGGTTAAATGCTAATAACTCGAGAAATGAACAAACTTAGGCCAGATACTGGCAGGGTTTGAATAAATTTAATTTACAGGTTATGTGTAATGAAATTAAGTTTAAGGAAAGCTGTTTGTGGATTAAAACATTCCATATTTTTTGGTAATGTAGGCATAAGGCGCATACATGTATTACCGTCTTTGTAATAAAAATTAGAGCGGGGCTTTATAAAGGAATAAGGCATTAATCACAAGGGGGAATTTGTGTTGGAGTTGACGCTGTAGATATCAATTACCCTTCTGTCCTTCTTCCTCGTCTGGTGTTCAGGGTGGAGACAAGATGACATTAATTTTGATTTAGCTCCTTCTGTACGCTCTCAGTGTCAGCTGTCCTCTCTATATGGCTGTTTGTAAGTGATCTGAGCTGTAAGTGTAAGTGTTGCTGATGCTCCTGAAATCAAATCTCTATCTCTGGATTACCCATCACCTGTTACCAATAAACACTTTATTGGAGAGAACATGGACCCGGATTGGTTCTATGTTGTCCTACCACGTCACACACACATTCACTCCACACAGAGGCATTGTCTGTGTCCCAGTAGTCGATGTCTATTTCTGTGTCTCTGACCTGTGACGGACAAACAAAGGCATATCAGTTTTGTAAATACTTTTGGAACCATGATTCTTGGAGCGGGCCTCACTCCTTTTTTTTTTTTTTTACCCAACTATAATGGGCAACCCACCCCGCTCAGGCTTGCCACCAACTGGCAGTGCCAGCAGGCTGCCCTCGGACCTTGGAACAGTATCAAGCTGACTGGGCCAGTATCCCAGCAGCCAAAACCCAACAGATGCACCACACTGAAGCCGACATCACAAAATCAGGGGGCTAACATTTGAAATGTTCTCCCTCACACATAAACACACACATATTCACTTCTAAATATAAACACTACCTCAGCTAGGGAGTAAGCGGATGAGTGGAAATAAAATCTGGTGTATCAATTTAATCTCCACTGATTTCACTCTGCTCCTGTAGTGTCTGTTTCTACGTGGCTTTACTTTTCCACCAAAAGTTTTATTTGTGTTGGGGTGGAGAGGCGTCCTGTCAGTACAGTACGAGTTGTGGAAGGCCAAGGTTAAAGTAATACTCTCACTTACTTGACTAATATTGTTGTAATATTTTAAGACTGTATTTGCCAAAAGCTTATATTTTATGCTGGTATTGAGAAGCGTTACAGTATGTTTTGAATGTTATCAATAATTCAGTGCATCCTCAAGAATGTTTTTCTTGTCAGCATGTGTATGTTTGAAACATTTACACCACTGTGGTGCACTAAAAACTATTAGACATCAAGACCATAGTAAAGAAATCTTTTCAGGTGAGTGTGCAGCTCCTGTCCACTGTCACTGTGATACAGATCCACCACAACAATTCTGCAGCATGGAAAGTCAGGATAAATGAATTCATAAAAATCCATTATTTATTTACAAGAAAAATCAATAGTTAAATAAGTGAATGAAATGTCCAAACACAATAAAATGCCCTTGCATACTGTTTTGCTGTTGTCCAGAATGGGGCCCCGTCATGTCACTATCCATTATTTCAATATTGGCTAATATCAGCTCATGCAACACATCTGTCACTGTCAAATATCAAGTTCTAAATCAAATTAGATTTTGTTTCTCTTTGTCTGTCTCTATCTCTCCCTCTCTCTTTAGAAAGACAGACAGTTTCAAGACAACATCCTGTGACTGATCAATCTCTTGCAGGGAGGATGTCCTTACACAACAGTGTGCTGCGCAAACCCTGTGAGGGGTTCAGAAAGAATATTCAGACTGTAAACACATTTCACTGCTGTTCTTGTCTTCATTGGAAGACAACCTCTTTCCAAGCACTGCTCTGTGCTTTCTCTGCAGCTCTGTCATGCAGCTCTCTAATAGTGGATTAGTTTGGCCTTGTAAATGCTGTAAAGCGCTGAGAATGAACATCGATCTTGCAGTTTAATGAGAAATAACATGGGACAGACCCCAGCACCGTCTCTCCCTGCCTCTCTTTCACTCTCCGTCTCTTTCTAACAAACTCACAGGCACACTTTCTCTTGCTTACACCAAAGCACCTGAAATCCATTAGAACTATAAATTCTCTTGTAATGCAGCCACGTCAGCCGCTATCAGCGTTAAAGGTGATGCGTTTTACTTGGGAAAGTTACCCAAGTGCATGTTGTGTTAGGAGGACTTACGAGGCAAAGAAAAAAAGAAAAGTCACACACACACATACACAGGCACATCCTGCCCTCTTTCTCCAGACCAGTGCTGGCACTCTACGTCCTCAGGCCTGCCTTGGCTGGTGGTTTGATAAATTGGCCCTTTCATCTCGTCGATGTGCATTGTGTCAGTGGGTTCGTGTGTAAATTGAGCAAGTGCATGCTTGCACTTGCATGTGTGTGTGTATGCGTGTGTGCGTCTGCCTGGGTACATTGTCTGAGCTGTGAAGTGTTTGGCTTTCCCACTGAAGGCTGCTGTCACAGCCCCTGAAAGCGTGTAATAGGCGCCCATTCTGCCGGAATGAATACACATCCATACACTAGTGAGAAAATGTGCCATTTCAAAAAGACTCGGGATAATCGAACAGAAAAAATATAAAAAAGGGGCATAGCAATGTCATTCTTTTCAGTTAAGCTCTAAATTTGTTGCATATGATTGCTTTGGGAAGTGTTTGCCATCCACAGTGAAATAATGCCATTTTTGATAGATCAAGGGTGGTTATTGTTAGCTGTGCAAATCATTTGGCACCAAACATGGGGTTTCTGGGTTGGACTGTGTTTTATAGCTGTGTAATGTTGTCTTGGTTTGATTGGGATTCAAAGGCAATTGTTTGTTTAGTCAAATTCCATAGAAATACATCCTCCTAAAATACAGGTTCATTTTACATCAATTTGGTTTTGCTGAGATAATGAATTGTACAATCCGCCAGTGTTAACACGACTGAGCTCTGTTCCAGTGGGTCTGAGTGTGGAATTAGACCCACAGTCGAATGCTGCAATCATCCTCATATTGTGGCTTGTCTGCTCGTCTAGTCAGCATGTTGCTTCCAGGTAGAAAATCAACATGTTGATAAAAGAAAACACAGTATGAAGAAGCGAAAACTGAAGGAAAAGTGAAGATATTCACATGGCCTTGGTCAGGAACAATAAATAAGAGCTGCAACAAATAGTTTTTATTATAAATGTATCTGTCATTTTCTACATTTAATTATTTTTAAGTCTTTATAAATCCCCAAAAATGTGAAAAATGGTCATCACAAGTTCCCCAAGTCCAATGGGACGTCTTCAGATTACTGGTTTTGTCCGACTAACAGTCCAAAGCCCAAAGGCATTCAATGTACAGTGACATAAAACAACCTATTCTAAAATGTGGCACTATGGAACCACACACCATACAACCAATGGGAGCAACTTGGGGTTCAGTCTCTTGAGGATGCGTCAATATGTGAACAGGAGGAGCCAGGGATCAAACCACCAACCCTACAATGAGTGGACCACCTGCTCTGCCTCCCGAGACAAAGCCTGATCTATTTGAATATGTTTTAGAGGTTTGGAGAAGTCAAATATTTCAGTGTTTTTAACAAGAACAAAAGAACACAGATTGGCAAGAGAGTATAGCTGAAAATAGCACATGTTGTATAGCAGAACTATGTTTTCTTCTTTACTTGTATCTTATTAATCATCTTGCCACCACCAGGATGTATCTGGACGCATGGTGGAAACCATAAATTACAACTTGTTCAGTATTTTGCATCACAGACACATTACACCAGGTCCCCACAGTGACAACATCATAATAAAATCATAGGAAATTGGAAAACATCATTTAGTGTGAGCAGCACTAACACTTAATTAGGCTACTATTACACTTTGGAGACACTGCATCAATTTTACAATGAATTTGGGGATTTGGGCGCTTTTTCTGACTCCCTGTTCATTTTTTTTTTTTTTATGTAAGAGGATATTCATGTGGGTGCACTGTGCGGAAACCTACTCACTCGACCAGTGCTCCCACTCACTCACTCTGCAAATCCAGCATTCAGTCTACACAATCACATTCACACACACACTGTGTGAGCCGAGAGCGCTTTCTGTCTTTCATTCATCCCGGTGACGGCTGCTCACACTCGCTTCCTCTCTCCGTCCCCTCTTCTCTCTTCTCGTGCTGGAATAGCTTACTTTGTTGTTGTTTTTGTTTTTCCCTCCGCGGTGCCTTGCGGTCGAAGAGCGGCAGTGGATGATATCAACAGAGCTGCGTTTCTTTTACCTCCGCGGTACTACGGACCGGAGAGGAGTCGTTAGAGGAGACGCGCATCACGACAGAGAGCAACGCGAGGGAGTTTTTTATTTTTTTCTCTTTTTTTTAATTTTTTTTATTATTATTATTATTATTATTTAAGAAATATATGCGGAATATATCTGCATTAAACAGGAGCGCTGCCACGGACGCGGCACCTGCCGGGAGTCCCGTTTGGTTTTGAGGGATTTTACGGCACAGGTGCGTTAGAGATTGAATACAGGCTGCTGGCGGATGGTTGTCGGGCTCGTGGAGAGGAGTCGCTGCCTCTGCCCAAGGTGAGTGGTGGACTCCGAACTAAATGAGAAACGCGGACTGTAGAGTTTGTTCAACACGTGAATTATTGACCTGTATTGGACCTCGTATATTGTCTGCTTCGAGTAGAATACCGAAAGTTTGGGCATGATGGAATAGTGAGTTTGTGCAAACTTTGTTGTATTTTTTTCTGTAGATAAACCTGAGGCATTGTATTAATCCACAATTCCTAATATATAACATCGGCTGCATGATTTCTTTCTTCTTTTTCTATAGTGCTGCTTATAATATCACTTTTGGGGCATTTTATAGAACAGGTTCTCATAAACGTTATCTATGAGGTCGATGTCTGTGTTTCTAGACCATGAGGTGTTGGACTAATGTAGTGGACGTCTGGATTAATCTGGATTGTTTTCTCGATTCATTGATTGATTGTTTGGTGTATAAAATGCCGGGAAGAGTGATCAATGTCCATCACTCTATCCAAGGTGAGGTCCCCAAATGTCTTGTTTTGTCCGACTCACAGTGCAAAACCCAAAGATATTCAGTGTATAGTGACACAAAGACACAAGGAAAAGCAGCTTGTCCTTACACTGGAAAAGGGGAAACCTGAGAATGGCTGGTGTTGCTGCTTGGCAAATTACTTAAATGATGAATTGGTTATCAAAAGCTCTAGTGTAGTTTCAATGAATTTAGAAAAAGCTCATGGTTCAGTAACTTTTTACAGTCATGCAAATCCCAGCACTGGCCTAACTTCAATAATTACTTTCTGTGAAATTTGAAAATGGGACACATGTCAGCTATTATATGGATTAGTTCTGGTACTTGCTGCATCTAGTTTCACTGGCTCTTATCCATCTCATTGAGAGCCCTCTCACAAGTATTTGTCACTTTGGAAAGAATGTCCACTCAGCCTCATATACTAGGCATCTTTGGCAGGATGATGGCAGCTTATGGCCTTTACACAACACTCACCTTCCTGTCACCAGGACTGACCCCCCCCCCCCCCACACACACACACACACACACACACACACACACATACAATGCAGGCTATCCCCCGAATTTCACTCATTCAGACACATTGTAATCAAGTGTCACAAAATAAATGAAAATTTACATTGTATTAACCCGAAGCAGCACTTGCTGCAATACTCTGCCTTTTTATTTCCACTGAGTTGCAGTGGGACTAGTTTTCCACATGTAGCCCAGCCGTGTGAGCTGAGCAGAGGCTTCATGCTCTGTTTACATACAGTTATTGATCAGCATGCGCTGACTTCTACTGTACTTCAGATCACTGCAGCAGGTAGAGTGGCAGAGTGTCTCAGAGCTAGAATAAAACAGAATAATAATGCACCATACACTATTATTTGTGAACCTTGCTTATCAAAGGAAACAAAATGACTCCTTCAAAATGCTTGTTTTGTTAAAACAACAGTTCTAAACAACAGCTGTCAATTAATCAATTAACCAATAGACAGAAAATGAATCATCAACTCTTTGGATTTTTTGCCTTTTCTTTGTCTTGGGTGATCATAAATGCAATAGTTCTGGGTGTTGGAGCATAGTCATACTCAACAAGACATCTGAAGACTTCAGCTTGGACGTCAGGAAATTGTGATTGCCATGTTTCACTATTTTCTGAAATTATGTAGATCAAACAATGAATCCATTTACCAACAAAAAACAGCACATTGATCGATAATGCAAATAATCATTGATTTCAGGCCTGTTTTTAACCCCAAAATGTCCAGTTCATTATCATGTAAGACTATACAAGACAGAAAATCACATTTGGAAGGCTGGAAACAGCAAACTTTGGCTTTACAACTAATCAATTATCCAAACTGCAGGATACATTTCTATAGATGGACTTATAGTTTCATATCTACACCATATTCCATTAAGTTACAATTGAAGAATCCTAGAATATGTGGCAGCACAGTAAAGGTTATGTTATAAATATAATTTTGGCAGTTTGTATTTATCAGTTCCCATGTACTGCACTATAAGCAACTTCAGAGCTAAGCGAAAATTTTAAAATCCAAAAAAACAAAAATAGCAAGTTAATTGGAATGTCCGTAATGTGTAACATATGCAGCGTTGCTCTTGCCAGCTCTGAGCCATCTAGAAGTACAGGAGCTTATTTCATTCTCCCTCGTCTCTCTGTCTCTCATGAGATGCTGAACTGCATCTGGGGGAGAATCTGATTAACCGACTGGCATAATTTACCCAGTCCTAAAGGAATAAACAGAGAAGTGATGTTGTTCTTGAAAAGTGCCCGCTTTCCTTCTGTACATACTATCAAAGCATACGCACAGTCGCACACACAAAAAAGGCAAACACAGTGAGTCCAAGAGCGATAATTGAGACAGTGATGCTCCTGAAAAGTAGCTGCAGCTTCCTCTCTTTTTTATTAGGACAGGGATTGATTAAGTGAGTGTGTACGGGTGCACGTGTTTGTGTTCACAGCCGTGAGATTGCTCTAGTTTCTTTAAGACTGATGGAGCATCATGTGTAGGTGTGTGTCTTTGTGTGTGAGCTGTATGTGTTCCTATAGGAGTGCTCCATAGCAACAGGCAGCATATCCTCTTCAAATATCTTTTTCCTCACACACTGTATGCCGTGACCTTTCTGCTGACTGTGTGCATGTGAGTTTGCATGGGCGCATCTGCATCTGTGTTGATGTGTATGTGTGTGTGTGTGTCTATGTACATCAGTGTGTGGGCCATTTAACCTTTCTTAGTGTACATTCATTAATAGCCGCATAATAACTAATATGGGATCACTCGCTGTGCGTGTCTACACGATCAAGATATTGAACCTGTCTCATAGCAGCATCAGTGCAGTGCCAACCTTTTCCAAAGAGCTTTTTGCCCCTTTTTCTCTCAAACAAAGAAGATATTGTGGAGCATTGATAATGATTTGGCATGCTTCGAACAAGTGTCGGTTTAAAATTTTTAGGCAATTTTTTTTATGTTATCTCTCAGCAGGAACAAGAGAGACATCTTTAATATATATCTTGACACCGTTTTTATGTGTTATGTTAATATCAGTGTTAGACTAATAACTGGTTGCATATTTCATATCCGGGAACAGCAGACAGAGCTCTTTAGAAATCAATTTTCTTTTGCTCCATCACCATGTTCGGAAACTGGCCTGCTGCCAGATAGGGAGGGAATGAGGGAAGGAGAGGGTGATATTGTGGGTGCATTAGTGGATGGGGAAAGAAAAATATGCTTATCAGATGTAGAATTCATTCTTTTGCATTTTTGACTTTGTCTAAATAAGTTATTTACTCTTTCAAAACGTCATGCACATTCCCCCAAATGCACTTTCACTGAGAAATAGATGCAAGTAGAGAAAGCACCAGCACTTGATCATAACTCATAACTTCCTATTTATATAGGCTAGGTGCTGCAAGGTCATACAACAATGTTTAGTCAATGCCAGCATGTGTACGAGTGTGCATGTGTGTGTGTGATGCACTATTGCCACATGTCATACATATCAATAGTATATTTCTGTGTGTGCATGTGTGTTTGGTTATAATTTACACAGCCCATGAACACAGCACAGTATGAGGTTTATATGCTTGCTTACTTGCTATGTTTGTATATGGGAGAAATGTGAGCATGCAGAGACTATATAACTCATATAACAAATAACTTACCACTCTATCGTAGAATCTGTGCTGTATGTGTAAAGGCTGTTGGCCTCTCTGGCTTTCCTTGGAAATATTTCTGCAAGAGAAATAAACAAACTCTGCCTTCTCATTTTCGATTCCCTTATCAAATTCAAATCCATTTTTAGAAAACATATTGTGTTCTGTGAATCAAATGGCAAGGGAGGCACAGTTCATGTGAATGAAACAGGCAGTAGTTTGTAGGGGTGTGTGGGTTATTTCAAACTTTAGTGACTTTTCTTTAATTCAGGGGTTTTTCATTTTCAAACATCTTTTTCTCTAATCTTATTTGATTTACCTTAAGCTTAATCTAAAATAGCTCAGAATCTTATTTTTTTGGACAATGGCATTGATTGCTTCCCTGTACTTGTAGCTACAGTTTGCTGGAAGCACTGTTCTCTAACACACACTCAAGGGCCAGGCAAGATCTAACAGTTGAACCCAAATAAATCAATCATTTCAATGTAATAACACTCTCTGTCTTAGAGAAAAGTGTTATTGGCAACAAAAACCTCTACAGGTTTAAAGTTAAGTACAATCAATCCCACGGATCATATAGTCAGCCCAGCATGAACATAACAGAAATGATTCTTCAAAACTTTTGCAGTTACCTTACTTTACCCTGACCTTGACCAGCAAGATTATTCCAATACAGTTGCAGCTGGCGATGCAAACAACAGAAGTCATGTTTGGATTTGTAAGTTTTAAAAGAAACACTGTGGGGGAAAAAAATTACACTCACACATCTGCAGAGGCTTCTTAAAAAAGGTCCATTAATAAACTGTTTTGTACCTCTGGCTTGTTGTGGGGATCCCCGCAGGCATGGCAACGTACATTTACACAGACACACATAAAATAGGAGCCCTGTGATTGACAGTTGATCCAGCTCGGATATGTGTGATATATGTCCCCTTAGGATCAGAAAACATCATCAACTCTCAGTCGTATTGTACTGTAACTATTTATACCCCTGCTTTATAGTCAAACCTCCAGACTTGCTATAATTTTCGTGTTGGTTGAGCCTTTCATGCCAAGGAGCTTATTTTACTAATTAGTCAAAGGAAAATTGTCCAATTGCTAATTAGCTGTTTGCAGTCATATCTGTTCAATAATAGAGACAAAAAGAGTAAGAGAGGAAAGTCATTACAAAGCATTATTTGGATGGTGTCGCTTCAGTTGTTCCACTTACTGCAATATTATGCCTGATTTCTTTTACACTTATACTTTTTCATCCCAATATCTTTTGAATTTATTATTTGTAAGTCTCACTCCAGCTCAGTCTCTTAGGTAATGCATGTGTTTTCTGTTGAAGTGCATGTTGCCCTTATGGGAAATCTGTTTGCCCCCCTCTCAGTGTCACTCTAATCAGCCCTCTGATGTATATCGTTCTTGGAAATACAGTATAACATTGCTCATGTGTGAGGTCTTGTTTGGGTTGAGGAAATATTGATTTATAATAGTTTTCTTAGGTGCTCTGATCCTAGTTTCACTCAATGCCTAAGAGGCTCTATGTAACCAAAATCCTTGAAGCATGTGTTTTTGTGCTCAGTGCATTACCATGTTTAAAGACCCTCTTTTTATTGATCACACCATTTTCTTGCTTCTGTTGGATTCTCAAACTGTGCTGTGGCATCATTTAAGTCTCACGTCTAGTAAACTTGGTATTGAATCTGGGTGTTTAGTGCAAAAACCGAGATGGTGTTTATATTGCTCTATAGTGCTCTACCGCTTTCAAGGGGGAATATGGAGATAAAAACTGTGCAAGGAAAGTTACATTTAACAGGACAAGAACATTTTAACAAAATGTGCCAAAATATAAAAACAGTGCAATTAGTTGCTAATGGAACAGATATAGCCCAACAGTTCTGTTGCCATCCAGCAGAGCCTCCTCCATATGTTACAGTAACATAACAACCCCTATTCTAACTTCAGGCCGCCTTTTGTCTCCCACCATTAACTCAGTTTGCCTACGAGTCTGTTACTGAACATACACACACACACACACACACACACACACACACAGAGAGAAAGACAAAGGGAGGCGGAGATGTGCTAGGTTAAACCGGGCAAACCTAACTTTGCCCTGGATAATAGTCTTCATTCACACCCTAATGAATCCATATTGTGGCCTAAAGTGGTAAATCTGCTATTAATACCATTAACAACTAATGGCCCATAGAGAGAGATTTGCAGAGATGAAACTACAACAGTACGCTCATAAAATAAAAAGGTCTGATAAAGGCATAGAGGTTATAAAGTCTGAGAGCACAAGTGGAGACCTTCTGTTCAATCTCATTTATCCTCTCTGAACTGTAGAAACTCAACAAAGAACTATGAAAAAATCTAACTTGTGTCAATTTCATCTGCAACTGTTTTTCTTTGCTGTGCTATTTTCCTGCAATATCCCATACGTACATATGATATGATACATATGATAGGCCTATTAGGGGATAACAGAAGAAGTGGAATTCAAGGTTTCCCCCAGAAATTAGTTTGGCTGAGGTGGTAAACTAGTGAGATACTAATGTATCTCATCTCAATCAATGCAATCAGTCACTTAATTTGTCCCCAAGGGCAACTGGTTGCGCAGCAGCAAGATAAGTCTACAGCCATGCGGCTCTGTGAGGCTGTACTTTGGAAATGTGCTGCATTGAGCTAAATGGTAACATCATCATGCTAATATGCTCACAATGACATTGCTAACATGCTGATATTTAGCAGGTATAATGTATACAGTGTTCACCATCTTAGTTTAGTGCATTTGCTAACATACGTTGCTAACATTTGCTGATTAGCACTAAGCACAAACTACAGCTGATACTGATGCAGATGTAATTAAAAAGTATTTAGTCAATATTTTTACCTGGTGATGGCACCAGGTTAAAAGTCGGATGATCAGCAAAGTTCTTACAATTCATCCTGAGGGGGACATGCATGTGTGTACCAAATATGCATGGCAATGCACCCAATAGTTTTTGAGATATTTCACTCAAAACTATATATTACCACTTCATGGTTGCACTAGAGGAAATATCAGGGGATCACTAAAGTCGGTAGGATACATTGTCTGGCAACCATGAGTGTCTGTACAAAATGTTGTGCCAAGGAGAGCTTGAGCTATATCAAACTTTGACCTCCTGGATCATCAAATGCATTCAGGTCTATGTTTACCATGTTAACTATTGTAGATTAGCAAGTAAGCTAAACTAAGATAACCAACGGTCTCACCAAAGTTTTAAAAATTCATCCTGAGGGGTACATGAATGTTTGAACGAAATCTTATGGAAATACATCCAGTTGTTCACTCTTGATCAAAGTGATGGACTGACTGACCGACCAACACTGCCATTAATTTAGGCTAAAAAGGCTGCTGTCTGATCTTGCATCCAATCAACATTTGGTTCTTCTGAAATTGGTGATACTCTGTGCAATAGACACATTTTCTGTCAAATAGGTTCTGATGTTCAATACCCCGTCAAAATAGAATTTGGGGCACAACAAGCAGTGAGCAAAGGGAGAGAAAGAGTCACAGACACACACTGACTCAGGGGAAGGAGTGTGTGACCTGACCTTGGCATGTATTTTTCTGTACCTCAAGTCCACACTCTTAGTTTGACTATGTTGAAATGAACAATGGGAAACAGACAGGAACCCTAATCACATATTTGAGTCACTCACTGTTCCACAGCGTGACCTGTGTGGTTGTACCCTGGCTGGATTTGAGTTTGTGTATGTTTGCAGTTGGCAGTATTGAGCAAGAAAAGTACAAAGCGAGCTCCTGCAGTGCAAACAGAATGATTGTGGATTTGGATTCAGGCAGCGACTCCTTTAAAGACTCCCTCAGTCTGGTACCTTTGATTGCTACTTTACAAAGGGGAGGGTTGTTAATCTTTGAGCAAGTGTGAGAGGGGGACGGCAGACGATGGGAAGACAGCGTCCAGAAAGATTACATTACCAAGAGTGAAACAGGAAGAAATTTGTAATGTGGAACATCAAAGTGACACAGCAGAGTGTTTTTGCGATATAGGGTTCCATATCATTAAACCTGCAACCCTTTCTCTTGTTATTCCCACTAGGGACTCATTAGACAGGTCATTGGTTCACAGGCTGATGTCGATATTTCATCGTCTGTATGCATAATTTGACAGTTAAATCAGAGCAGCACTTTATTCCAAATGAGACAGGAACTGTATAAAATTTGAAGGCAGAAAGAGGAAGAGGGGAACAGACAGATCAATTCACAGAAGTCACCGTCCTGATGGAGCAGAAATGGAAAGACTGAGGAGGGAGGAAAGGAAGGACAGAACGTAAAAGAAGCCCTGCTGCCCCAACCGCCTGCTGTTCTTTCTCTCTCTATGTCTTTCTCTTCTTGCAGTCTGCAGTCTTTTACAGTCTTTCTGTAGTTCATCTTACCAATAAAGGTGTTTTTTCAGGCCGTAAGAGACCCTAAAATGTATTAGTAACCGGAGTAGTGTCTCTAAAGCTACCCACTGGGGTAAAACATTACACTATATCTATGTCAGCACAATAGGGCTCTCATTTAGTACAACGCTATCTAGTTGTGAGTAATATTACATATTAATTCATATTCTAAGCCCAGGCGACAGAAAACAATCTAAGTGACTGCATTTATTAGGAAGGAACAAAAAGCCACGTTCAATTCAATGCCAGCTTTTTAATGAAGGGTGGGCCAGAGGCTGAGATTTGAGGGAGGGCCCAGAGTTCGTATCCATGTTAAATACTTGATGTGGTCTTAAAAGGGAATCCCCTAAAGGTTCATTCAGTCTTCAGATGCCTCAGGCTTTCTTGCTCTCAACTGAGACTCATCTAGTTTTTGCAACTCTGCTTCTAATTGAGTTTAGGGATTTTGGGCGTTTTGTCTATTTGTTTATTTTATTCACTTTGGTTGCATAAATATTTTTCTCTGATTCCACCTCACTAATTCGTATGCACCACATTGTAGTCTTAAGTCTTCTGAGGACTTTACATCAGAATCTTAAGTATTTCTCTATAACATTAAATATTCATAACTAGATAAGCAATCATCATAAGTTAATGTTCAGAAAAACACAAAAACACACTTAAGTATTATTTATTAAGCATTTAACAAAAACTATACTAATCTGCTTTATCAGGTCTGTGTGCTAGCAGCCATTATCAGATTGTGAATCAAATACTGCATGCACTATATAACTGAGCCCCGTCTACATCAAACCTGTGAGAAAAGCACAGACATAACATTGAAGACGATGGTGTAAAAACCCAAAATAAAGCCTAGCATTAGTTTAGGAAGAGCCCTGAAGTTGCACTTGTATTTGCTTATTGGCAGAAGCTGTTTCATACATGGTTCAATTGGCTCATTCACAGCTTTGTGGCTTGCAACTTCCAATCATATTCACGATGTAGGTGTCATTTTTAGGTCATTATAACCTGACACACCAAAACAGATTTTTATTCACAGTTATTACCAGAGTGTAAGAAAACTGTGCCTGTCTAGAATGAACCAAAAAATTCTGGTATAAATTTGATTATCATAGCTCCAGGAGAACAAATCATGCTTTCAATAATGAAGATAATTTAATAATTGTGCACTTATATTCCAGACAATTGAACTGATGAGTAACCTAATATGTAGGAACTGTCTTTGCTATTCTGAATGGTTAATATATTACATTAAGCAATATCTTTTATGTAGAAATCCTGAATAGATTCAGTGTTATGGCCTATGTTGGCAGGCAAGTACAATCAGAAACACAAGAGAGAAACACACTTAGCGCAATATATTAATATATTATTAACGTGATCAACTGTACATAAGTAAAATATATATTTCTCTTTCTCTCTCATACACGGTTTGTTATGATGATCAGAGGAGAGGTTGGAGAGCCTTGCTAACTGTAAATGAGGAGTTATTTTTCTTGATAAAGTTTACTTTCTGCTGTAACAATAATGCCGTCAGCAGAACTCCTGGTGGACTCGTTGCAGCTGTTTTTCATTCTCATGGCAAGATAACGTTATGGACATTATTTATGATGACAATGCGGAGAAATCGCAGGAATTTTGCAAAACTGCAAGCTGGACCTGAACTGCTGAAGTAGACATCTCCTTTCTCCGACTGGATTACTTTACCTGATCAAAACATGGATTATTTCTTATTTGAAATGAAATGAAAGGGAAAGCGTGTAAAGGCGTGAGATAAACTGACAACAAACAATGTTAATATACCGGTATGATGACTGATTGCTGGATTCAAGGCGGCTAGTTTTGGGTTAGCTTGATGTGTTGAACATGTAACATGAAGACTCCTCGGCCTCGAATAACAATATGTTGTCTGACTGTGTGGTTGGTTAATGTTCCGTGTTGCTGTCG
>JAVQJL010045953.1:0-17476 GCA_036024295.1 Nannoperca obscura
CCTGACCATTGAGCGCTTTGAATGTGAGGAGAAGGATCTTAAATTCTATTCTGCATTTTACAGGGAGCCAGTGTAGAGAAGCTAATACTGGAGAAATATGATCCCCCTTCCTGGTTCTTCTCAGTAAAGTGTCAGCAAGTTATCTGTTCCTTGATCAATCTGAAATTGAGTGTTTTGAATGATAACACCTGTTACTATTAACAGTGAAAAGCCCGATCACACTAATGCACTTGGACTTATGGCACTTATTCAAGAGTTTTGAAAAATAAGATTTTTTATAACTGTTGATGTTATGTACCTGTAGATGTGACACAAACTATTGCTTTCTGAAAGATCTTGTAAAAGACAAGGGCAAATTTAACTTTAAACTTTAATGATAACAGACCACTTTGCATTACTTATAACTCCTGTTTAAAATTTTCATGAGGCAAAGATATTTACCAAACTCATGGAAATTTAAGGTATTCTATACAGTTTGTTCAATGTTATCTCACTCTCCAGATAAAATTTTGTTTTTCCCGTCTGCCTGAGTGGCTTATATTTCGTTGCATTGTCATTTGAAAAATAAAGGTAATTGTGACAATGAAAATTGTTTTATAATGGTGTGTATTTTCATATAACTTTTGTGATAAAAAAATGTCAGAAGGAACTATTGGCCTTCGGGCACCTTCACTTTATCAAATTTGGCCCTCTTTGCAAAAAGTTTGGACACCCCTGGCATAGAGTATTGATGTATAGAGACTTATGAGTTGGCAATTGTTGTGTTCCCAAATAGGCCTGTTAGACTTAATTAATAGACTTAATTCTGTCTCGTCTCTGTTCCTCACAGGACTGATTGATTACAACTTCCACTGTTTCAAGAAAGCCATCCAGGAGGTTTTTGATGTTCGAGTAAAAGTTCAACAGAATCGTAAACTCCTCAATCAGAGGAGGTGGAGCAAACTGACTGTGACCAATGGAGTGCTCAGCAACCCCCACTGAGAACTGATGACGTCACATCAGATAGCCAAATATACCTGAACTTGCAGCCTGACAAATCCAGGACACTCCATCATTCAAAGGAACACATTAAGTCTTCATCTTACTATCAGACTCCTCAGTCTGTCAGCAACAAAGTGGCCAAACTATCTTTCACCAGGCAAATATTGGGTTCTAGTAAGCTCCACAAGAAGTATACAGGACGACACATTTATATACATTGTAGTTTGGCGGCCTGACTATGCTCATGTGAAGTTCTCGATTCTGGGAAAGCTTGAGCTAACAACGCCCCTGGCAGAGCCTGAGATACACAACATTTACTGAATGTGAACACACATTAAAAACATGTACAACTGAATGCTAATACAGGAAGATGCTGTGGACATACATGATTGGACAGTGTATGAAACATGCAACTATAAAATTACTTCTATTCCTGTCTGAACTACCATAAGGCTCCAGGATCACTCCTGAGAAATCCTTGGAAGAGCTGCTTGTCCTTTATATTTTTTTAATTTATCAGTCAGTTTAAAATGTTTTTGTGGGCCTTGCTGTTGTAGTTAAATGTGACCTCAGGGCTGCAATCAGTTTTGAAATTGATCCATAAGAAAGTATTTAGATGAAATTGTACTTGGGTTTATTTTGTGTATTGATACATGCACACTTTCCTCTAGAGCAAAACAAATCTGTTTCACACAAATCAAACTGCATAGTTAAGGAGTAACTTAAGAATCCACTTGTTGTCACTTTACTCTACTATCAGATGATTCTGGTCCCAGTCTGTAATGTTTATTTCAATGGTAGTTATTTGCCTTTGTACAGAGAAAAATCAAGAAATTATGTCCTGGATATAAAAATGAAAAACAATTCTGTAAGAAAAGTGACATGCCTTGTACACCCCTGCAGCAACAGGCATTGTCATGTTCACACTTCTGAAGGTGGTGTGCAGTTAAAAGTTTAAGTTTTAAGTAGTTTTTTAAGATTTTATTTTTAAAATTCTAAAATTGCTCAATTTGTTCACAAACCAACCACTGCCACAATTAAGACATGTCTGTTACTCCATACTAAAAAGAAGATAACAATATGATATATCCAATGGTCATGCAACCAGTGTGGACTTCATTTGGTCTCAAGTTAGGTTTGGGTTTCACATTTGGCTAGGCAGGTCAATTATGTTGGGTCTTAAAAACATATGGGTCAGAGTTTTAGGCCTGTGGAGAACTCAGAATGTCCAAAGCATGTTTTGAGTTGTTGTGCAATGAAATAAAACATCTGAACAGACGAGTCATTTAGGTCTTTTCCCCTACAGGACCTTAATAATCTGTAACTAAAGGTGTAGCCATTGTCTCTCATTCTGCTTTAGTCTTAAATGTACTCCCTCCACTTTAAGTCCTTGAACCTAAATTTCAGCAGTCTCCACAATGTCCCACTAAATTTAAGTTCCAGGTACTCTCTGGGGCTATTATTAAGGCATAGTCTAGATAAACACTGCAAGGACATTTGTTTTGATATTCGGATTCAGAATATTTGTTTATTACATCTGTGTTGCTAGAATGGTGTTTGTCCGTGTAAATCGAGCAGCAAGTTGGTTTGACAGTCTTGTGTACTCTTTTTTGCCATAATTGTTAAAATAATGTTTTCCAAACCCCCACACTGAATATTCTGATGGGGGTATCAGATCAGAAAACTTTAAGACATAGTGTAAAGAATATGTGCAATGTACAGAGATAATAATTCGAAAAATGTGTGTTAATATATTGCAAGATTTTATGTTAGTGTAACATGTAGTTTTTATGGGTCAGTATTACAGTCAGTGTCAGTGAGGGTCCTGGGTCTTGTTAATGAGGCCAGCTGCAGACTGGAAGAAACTGTTCTTGTGGTGTGATGTTTTGGTCTTGATGGACCGCAGCCTATTGCTTGCCAATACAGTCACCCAAAGAAGAAGAAGAGAGGCGTGTGCTGCCGATGATCTTCTCAGCTGCCCTGACAATGCACTTCAGGTTCTTCCTACAGTAACTCTGTCTGCTCGATAGCAAGTCAGCCGCTCAAGCTGGATGGCGTGACCCGCGACGGTTGGCCAGCAGCATGGTGGGGATGGCCGGCTTATGAGGGCTAGCCGCTAGCCTAGCTCGGATACCTCTGTGCGTACTCCGCTTCTTGCTTCCTCTCGCACCACTTGTGTCGCCTCCACTGTTGGCGAGGTATAGGACTGGGAGTCGGTGAGGGTACAGGCTTCCGGAGCAGACCGCAGTCTCTCTTCTGCGTCCGTGGAGCTCAACTCATTAAATGCGGCTCTTTTGACACTGAGCAGAACCTCTTGACTGCATGTCCACTTCATGACAGGAAGATTTGACGAAAACGTACAAAAAACACCATGACTGATATACGAAAAACACAGAAAACAAACAGAAACACCGTCTCGTGGGGAGAGAGAGAGGCCGCAGTGTGTGCACGCGCCGCCATGGTAACGAAGATTTGTTTTTCAAATTGACAGTAAAACTCATTCAGGTTTAGGCTTGTAGTTAGTTCTGTCTGAGACCCCTCCAGACAGAGGCAGTTATTAGCTGAGAATTGCTGTTGAAGATTATCAGGCTACATCCACACTAATTACTTAGGTGTTTTCAAACCCTGTGGAAAATGCTGCCGATTCAATTTTAGTTAAACTCCAGGATCACGTTTTAGTGAAGATGGACAATATCAGAGACTTTTGAAAACTATGACGCAGACACCCATGTTTGCTTCCTGTATTATCAGTCATGATGTGTCCTTTCCTGATTCGTCACGCCCCTATCATGTGACCCTTTCCCAGAAGGAAACAACCGATATCAGCTTTGACTAGTGGTTTATTCAATTCAGTCCAATTCAATTTTATTTATATAGCGCCATATCATAACAAAGTTATCTCAGGGCGCTTTTTTGCATGGAGCAGAACAAGACCAACTTGAGAGTGAGGGGACGAGAGAAGCACACTTAATTCAACAGAGATAACAAATAACAGTTACTTTCAGTAATAGTTCCACCTTGTCATCAGTGCAAGCATAGAAATCTCTGGTCATACTTTTCGCCATAACTGTTTTGTGTCACATCCCGCACCTTATGTTGAAGCTTGATGCTGGGG
Organism: Nannoperca obscura; assembly: GCA_036024295.1. Taxonomy (NCBI): domain Eukaryota; kingdom Metazoa; phylum Chordata; class Actinopteri; order Centrarchiformes; family Percichthyidae; genus Nannoperca; species Nannoperca obscura. The sequence continues at coordinate 4,097 of JAVQJL010045953.1, forward strand.
TCAGTGTTTAGTGGTTTCCTGTGTTACTTTGGTTTTCACATCCTCCCCAAGCTTCTCATTTCCTGTCATCAGATGGAATCGTCCTCACCTGTTTCACAGGCTATTTAAGGACTGCCTTTCCTGTATTCTGTGCCAGATCGTCTCTTCATGTTGCACCGATTACTCCCGGCCCAGAGTGAGTGAGTAGTAAGAGTGAATTGCTGTAACCTTTGTTAGACTTGCGTGCACAAGAAGCCCGGCTGCACCACCACGAGGAGCAACTTGCTAGCAACCGAAGCGACACCATTAGCCGGGGCTCAACTACCGGTACCACTTCTCCTTCCTGGGGTTCGTGGTCTCTCCTGGACAGGTGGAGATGGACCCTAGAAAGATTCAAGCGGTAACGGATTGGCCCACGAATCTCAGGAAGGTCCAGCAGTTCCTGGGTTTCGCCAATTTTTTCGCGATTAGTCAGGAATTTTTGAGCGGTGGCGGCCCCCTTACATGCCCTCACTTCCCCCCAGGTGCCGTTCAGGTGGACCCCCCGGGCCGCAGCAGCCTTCCGGGACTAGAAGGCCAGGTTCACCTCAGCTCCGGTCCTTACGATACCGGATCCATGCCACCAGTTCGTGGTGGAGGTGGACGCGTCCAACGAGGGAGTCGGGGCCGTGTTGTCTCAACGGTCCGAGGTGGACCATAAGGTGCATCCTTGCGCCTTCCTGTCTAGGCGACTTTCCCCAGCGGAGCGGAATTACGACATCGAGAACAAGGAGCTGTTGGCAGTAAAAGTGGCCCTGGAAGAGTGGCGGCACTGGCTGGAGGGTGCCGGACAGCCCTTTCTGGTCTGGACCGACCACAAAAAATTTTAATATATCGCCAAGGCCAAGTGGCTGAACTCTCGTCAGGCCAGGTGGGCTTTGTTTTTCAATCGGTTTAACTTTGTTTTGTCTTACAGACCTGGCTCGCAGAATACTAAGCCTGATGCCCTGTCCCGTCTGTTCGATCCGATGCCCACCGCCAAGGATCCTGGGCCTATCCTGCCACTGAACTGGGTGGGAGGCCAGCCCCGGGTGATTGTCCTGAGAACAGGCTGTTTGTGCCTGTGGCTCTGCGGTCCCGGGTCATCCACTGGGCTCACACGTCTTTGCTCACCTGCCATCCAGGCATATCTAGGACCCTGTTTGTCATCAGGCAACGATTTTGGTGGCCGGGTCTGCCAAAGGATGTGTGGCAGCGTGTTCTGTGTGCACACGTGGAAAAGTCTCTTCCAGGTCTCCGGCAGGCCTGTTGCAGCCGCTGCTGATCTCGCACCGCCCGTGGTCTCACATCTCTTTGGACTTCGTTACCGGCCTCTCGGCATCCAGAGATAACACCACGGTTCTCACGGTGGTGGACCGTTTCTCAAAAATGGTTCATTTTATTTCCTTGCCTAAACTGCCATCAGCCAAGGTCACCACAAAGACTATGATGGTACACATGTTTCGTTTACATGGTTTTCCCTAGGATGTAGTGTTGGACCGGGGCCCCCAGTTTGTGTCCAGATTCTGGGAAGAATTTTGGTTGGTGCCAAGGCGAGCCTCTTGTCAGGCTACCACCCTCAGTCCAGACCTGCCTGCATTGTCTGGTTATGCAGAGACCCTCGGCCTGGAGCGAGCACCTGGCTTGGGTAGAGTATGCGCATAACTCCCTGCCTACGGCGGCTACAGGTATGTCTCCATTCCACTGTGCCTATGGTTACCAACCCCCTTTGTTCCAGGAGTTCGAAGGGGAGGTTCGGGTCCCTTCCGCCCAGGCTCTAGTTCGACGTTGTCGCAGGGTGTGGGCCGCCGCCCGGTCCTGCTACGGAGTAAGGAGCACATGAAGGTGGCTTCTGACCGCCACCGGTCCCGCGTACCGGTCGGGCCAGAGGGTGTGGTTGTCCTCCAAGGACCTGCCGCTCCATGTGGAGTCTCGGAAGCTCGCACCCAGGTTCGTGGGGCCCTTTCCGGTGACCAAGGTGGTGACTCCGTCCTCCGTGCGCCTGCGACTTCCCTGCTCCCTGAAGGTCCATCCCACGTTTCATGTCGCCATGGCTGAAGCCGGTCCAGGACAGCGCCCTGGTTCCCCCTGTTCCCCCCCCCACCGCCCCCCGGTGTGGTTGCACAGATACTTTCCAAACCGCCATCACCAGCCGCACCCGTTGCTTCCCCTTATCAAAATGGCATAGACCGTGTCATCAGCACCCCACCGCAGTGCCATCACTGGCATTCGCAGCTCGATCCCGTGCGTAGTATCTTTCTCCGCTTGCATCGCTCCCCAATGGCAAACCTTACTTGCCGTTAACCACTCCTTTCATCCCGTCACTCTTCCGTCTTCTCCCTGGACAGTTTCAGCTGATCATAACGCCGTCTTTCGCCCATTCTTCTTGCCAACAGGGACAGGATCACATATTCCGCGTACTGATGCCGCTTCTTCTGCTGGCTTTTTGGGGGTTGTACAACCAGAAATGGTTAGCAGCAGCATAGCCCCCAGAGTTGGCAAATAAATGTCACGTCGCTTCCTCCGCGCTCTTCGGAACCTATCTCATAATTGCCGCAGCCATCTTGTGGGTCCCGCATCCCTACTCGCATCCTTGCATACTTGCGGATACCAACCAATGCCAGTCCTCCATATTCAACACTGATGTTCAACCCGTAAATCCAACCTTAATATCACCGATTGTCGACTCCTGGCACTTCGTCCTTACAGCATATCGCCTTCTATGCTTTCAGTCTTACTGGACAACTCGGAGGGGTTCCACCAATCTTACAACATTCACTTAACATCGGTTAATCTCGCCACCATTACACGTTTCTATTCCTACGCTCATTCCAAAATGGCCATCAAAACACTTACCATCAACGTTTACGAGTGACGTTAGGCGTCCCTCAATCAATAACCTGCAGCCCGAGGATAGCTTTTGCCACCCTCAGCTGACATCGCACAGAGCACATCTACGCAAGAACCGGCACCAAATTGTCACCGCCTCCCGCTTACCACAGACTTGCTCTTTGCTGCATATACACCATCCGCTCCGGATATAGCAGTACTCACGTAGCTTGAACCCCAGAAGCCATGTTGTCACTCACCTTTTTCTGGGGTTCCTCCAGTACTCCGGACAGTCCTTTCAGATCGGAGACGCCACCTCAGCCTCCCGCAATGGCATCCCCAAACACTTAATTCAATCATGGGCTGCTGGTCCTCGCAAGCGTACCACTGTTACATCCGGTCAGATCTCAAAGATCTTAAATTGGCTCAATCTCTCGGATACCCGGGTGCCACGGCGGACTTACCCGCGAAGCTTCCCCAAACCATCATCACAACTTTAACATTCGACATGTACCTCTGTTCAATAAATCTTTCAAACGTATCTCATTGGTGGTGTGGTCCTTGCTAGTGAATTGTTGCTATTTAGCAGAATTTCGGAAGCAGGACCACACCCTAATTACGTCAACCACGACACTACACCATCCTGCATAAATACCATCCTTAACCATCCCCTTGTTTTGCTCTTGCTTCCTGCGCCCCTCCCGCCCACCCCTTTTCTTATTTTAAAGGATGTTGTTTCCTGAGTAGGAAACCTTACAATGCAAGCCCCATGTAGGTTATTTTAATTAACACACAGGTTTATATTATATAATCAACATTGTTTATTTAGCTGTGCCAACTGTTTATCATGGTGAATTTACATTTCTTAACCAAATGAATGCACACAGAACTGACACCACACTCATAGTATAATGTGTAATCAAAAACCTTTCAGTTCACTGTTTGTTTTTGCTAATTTAGTTTAAAGTTTATTTGTGTTTATTAATGTTTGTGATTAAATCTAATTTAACACAATGCTATCCCCTTTTCTTAAATAAAAGAATAAACCGGCTTTTAAGACAATATGGCCAAAAAGTCCTCAAAGTACTCAGAAACAATTTGAACTATTCCATACTAATTGGGCAAACCCCATCTGTTGATGAAGGCCACGTGATATGATTGAAAGCTCCAGAAGAACTACTAAATAGACCTTATGATGAGATTGCTTTCCAAGGTAAAGAATGAACTTCGATCTCAACACTGAATGTTATGTTTTGGTAAATACCACAAAGTTTACATTAAACGTTTATTAAATACACTGGTGATCAATGAATAATTACCTCAAATTCCTATCATGGTCATCAAATTGGAGATTATGTGAATTTTTGAGTAAGATTTTAAACTAAACTGTGTGATCTATATTTTTGTATTTTGTATTGAGTTCTTTTTGTCCCAGGTTACAACTGAATAAATATATTTAAATATATATTCTTATTCTAAACTTTGTAATGTATAATAAACAATATGATTCCAGCACTGTATCATACATTTAAGAAAGTTCAAGTCTGGTAAATAATAAATAAGTGGACTACACCAAATCCAAACGAAGTAGTGTTAACATTTTAACTCTTTTCTCCACTAAGGTTTTTGCACTGCTAAGCACAGTCTTCATACACACACAGATTAATATCGCTAACTCCACTGGATTCAAATGGAGGCTCTTCCCTTTATTCACCTTATGCCATGGTGAATAGAAATATTGGAGCTCCATTGATGATGGCTTTTGTTTGACTCACCACACATGAACTTTACTCAGTGAACTCAGTTTACAATGAGTGGAGTCAGAGTTTGTCGAACCTGCTTTCTGGAGCAGGTCCCTGCTCTCACAAAGCTGAAATTAAGATTTTGTTAACATTTTCATTCATATGCTGTATTTTGACGAAATATAATAATAATACATTAGCACTGTTGCCTCACAGGCAGTGTGGAGTTTGCATTTTCTCCCCATGCGCATCAGGGGGTTTCATCCACTTAACCCCATGGAAAAAACATGTAAGAAGAACGGATTTGTTCGCTTGCCCTGTCCGGTTGTTGCATGGACGGCTGACTACTGCTCCAGCTGTCCCTGTAGGAAGGACAACTGGATGGGTTAAATGCAGAGGAGAAATTTCATTGTGGGACGCAATCTGCATGTGTGTTTGTGTGTATCTCCTCCCTACGTGTGTTGTGCGATACATCAGAATTAGAATCAGCTTTATTGGCCAGGTATGTGTACATACTAGGAATTTGACTCCGGTATGTATGAGTAATAAAAGGCCTCAAGGGTCCTGATTATTATTATTGAAAAAGAAAAACTCTGGCAGGTCGTCCAAGGGGCCCTGATGGCAAAAGTCACCTTTAGATTTAACTCTGGAACAACCAGAAGGGTCTCACCTGAGGGTCTAAGGCTGCAAGCTGGCATTTATGCTATATAGCCTGGGGCCGGACCCAGACTTGCTTTAAAAGTGCTCAATAAAATCTTAAAATCAATTTAAATCAAACGAGCCAATGTAGAGAAGCCAGGATTGGGGTGAAATAATTCCAAAACCATTAATATTCATGAAATGATTCATGATTAATTTCATTTAATATGCAACAAGAAAACAATTCTTGTTTAATCAGACCCTATTTACTAAAATAGGATTATTTAAATAAATACAAAAATCACCAGTTATTACAAACAAATTCTACAACCTACAAAACAAATCAGCAAGATCAATGTTGACTATTGTTAGGAAACAGAAAGCAAACAGCAGGTTCTGGTGACAATGCCATACACTATTCTAGAACACTAATATAACAACAAGATCCTCTTTAATCTTTTCTTCTACAGTAATAAACGTTGTTCACATGGTTTGTCAGGAAAACAGGTTGTTTTGTTTGTGTTTGATCAAACTACCCATGCTGCTGTTTCCTGCTGAGGACACCCACTAATTATACTGCTGTCAATTAGAGGTAGAAACTGTGAAACTAATGAGGCACTGATAGGTGAGAGCAGTGACATGATAAGCTCCTCACATGACATGACAAGTATCAGGAATAACCTCACTACCTTTTACAAGTACAGAGGGGTTACTTTGGCTTTAAGTGGATTTCACACATCGCTGTCTCATCAGTCCTTCAGTCTTCAATTAGACTGTGGAGCTGGAACACCTCATTAGAGAGTCATCTGATGGTAATGAGCCCAAGCTGCAAGTACGTCAGTAGCGTGATGACGAGATTGTAGCTTCAGTGACAGCTCAGGTGTGCTTCATATGCAGGTTGTAAAGCTGTCCTCGCAAACCAACATATGTTATATACAAACACTTCACATCTGCCACATTATGAATGTATTAAAATGTATATATTTGTGGCTGACCCAAATTACATTGTTGCTAAAAAAAGGTTTTTAATGTATATTTCTTAAATGCCAACTGCCAGCTTTATGTTATAATCCTCCATTTTCAGTCATCTGCATTTATGTTTTTCTTGTGTTGCAGGTAGATAAACAATGCCCACTAGATAGAGGGATTCAATGTATTGCATTAGCCTGGGCAATAATGAGACCATTAAAAACAACAGTTTCAGTTATTGCTGCAAATGCAGCCAAATGACATCTGTTCACAGTGACAAAGCCCTCTCGTAGCCATAGTAATCCTGACAAGAGGAAAGGAGGAAATCTGGTGACATTATTATAGAAACAGTCCACCTAAGTGGGGAGGTTGGGGTGAATGGATGAGACAACAGAATGTTGGACTTTAACACGGAAGACCGCTGTTCATTTTTTGTTTTCCAACCAACATTCAATCTTAGTTTCTTTTAACCATGATCGCAATCGTTCACTAACTTAACTAAGTGGTTATTATTGTAGCCATGATGACAAAAGTACCCTGACTTACCCTGTCATTTCAACCCCTAGCATGATATTTCCCTCAACCTAATCAAGTTGTTTTCATGCCTAAACCTAGACTGGTAATGCAGATGTTGCCTGAAATCTTATATAACTTTAAAGATCCCTGCAGATAGGTTTTGTGACATATAAAAATACTCTGTTTGGAATAATTATTTGCATAAGATTTTGCTATTCCACTATAAAGTTAAATTACCTTGTTAAATAATCATCCTAAAATCCTAAAAAAAATATATGTACTACTTCTCCTTTGTTTAAAAATCCAGGGTCTATGAATATGGTAATTCTGGATTTTTCACAAGGTAATTGGAATTTGCACACATAAATAAAACCAAAATACACTTTGGAGTGGAGGGAGACTTTAAGGAAATGTTTTTTGATGTTTAGTCAATGATCAATTAATTTAAAAACATGTTTAATTAAAAAAATGTAACCATCGAGTCATAATTATATAAGATCTGTGTATATTCCTATTGGCACCTACTTGTCTGTGTGTATGTTTGTTTAAATATTTGTGCCTACATATTCATGTGCGTGCGTGTGTGTGTGTGTGTGCAGGCGTGTCTGTTCCTTGCCAGGTCAACAGTTGATTGCGTAACAGCTGCTGGTGGCTATGGTCTGCACTACAATGTGTTACATAAGACAATTTGATGTTCAGAGTTATAATCCGGCCTGTGCTGCCTGAGCGCTCCCCATCTGGGATTTCCAGCCTGTTCTCGTCCTGAGCTCAGCACTCGCCTCCACTCAGAGCTGTTTCACACAGACACCAATCCACAAAGGCAGGTCTGAATGTCCCCTTGGACCAACACTTTCATCCATGACAGGATGTCTCAAATACTGATGGCTAGATAGTTCTGGTGTATCCCTGACTTTTTCATCAGGCCATCTCACAAGGTATATTGCCATCAGTTAACTGAGCACTTTTCTCCTCTCAGGAGGAATGTTTTAAACCCCACTATTAGTAAAGCTCATAGTAGAGTGTTGCATATTCTGTAATGAACATAAAAGCTGCAAGTAGTGCTTTAGGATTTTGAATTTATACTTTCTTTCTTTTGTGTCTGCATACAGAGGATGTGGATTGATTCAGAGCATTTCACATGGGGTTTTGTTCTTCTCTGCTCAAACCTAACCAAGTTAGACATACCAATCAACAATTATTTTAATTTTAATAGTGACTTAAATATTGCATTCTTTGTTTTGCATTTTAATTAGCATATTTTAATTAACATACTGTCCACTGTACTGCAGGGTACAACTTTGAAAATTAAATGTCATATTCATTTTAATATGGTCATGGCGTACTAAAATGAAATGAATAGAACACACATGTGAAAATGCAAATGCAAATTGGATTACTGCATTTTCTTTGTCATTTGTACCCGGAAAATGTTAGAAAATTGTGGAATTTCACGTTTACATTATCATTTTAAAATAATCTCCTACAAGGTTCCATAGGCTCTATGAATGGCGGTGTCCGCCTTTTGGTTTGTTGCTGGTTTACCACTTTGGTACCACTATTATATTATATTGGAGTTTTATTGTATGACATATCTAAACATCTGCTGAATAGATGATAAATTGTAATGGCACTGACTGATCCATAATGTGCCATAACAAAGTTGAGACGTGTAGTGTGGAGTCAGATGTTTCCACCAAGATTGGGTTTTTTAGTTATTTAGGTTTTTGGTAAACCTATGGATTTTTATCTAGCACCACCATCAGGTCAAATTTGTAATTACATTACATTTAGCAGACGCTTTTATCCAAACCAGGAGCAAATGGGACACTTTGACAGGAGGATGAGCCCGGGATCGAACCGCCAACCCTACAATTGATGGATGACCTGCCCTACGACCTGCCATGCCTCCTGCGCCACAGCCGCCCCCGTAATGTTCAAATTCCTTTGGTTTGGCTAATTCCTATCAGCCTCAGGTGTACTTTGCATTTAGAGCTATGCTATTAAGTGAACATGTTATACATATACATGTTTTATATGTTCAAAGCACTGTTTTGCCTATGTACAGCCTGACAATAGACTCTTAGTCTTGTTATATTGCTTTTTTACAGCAAGCTATTGGCCCGCTTAGAAAGATAATAACAATCCAGCAGGCTATACATAGATTTGGGTCGATCTCTGTGTGCTAAATGTCAAGGATACATGTTACCATCATACTGTGTGAGTGAAGAGTAGTGTTAGAGTGACAAACCAAAACGTCCCAACAGTTTGTGAAATGCCCCCAATGAAAATAAACCCTCCTGCAGGTGTCTCCTGGGAGGGCATCTGTGATGTGAGAGATGAAGAGTATGTCAGAGTGAAAATCCACCAACAGCATCTGAAGATCCCTTTTGACAATCACCCAGCCTGCTGCTGCATGCTGTGGGAGGTGGTGTATGTGTGTATTTCACCCGCAGCCGTGTGAACTCACCAGGGTGTTTAGATTGCTGATAGAAAAGATGAGGGTGTTTTCTCTCTCTCTCTCTCTCTCTCTCTCTCTCTCTCTCACACTCACACTCACACTCACACTCACAGCTCTGCATGCTGAGTGACAACATTATCCAGGCCACAGGCTACATCACTTGACATAAACAGTCCCTAGATGTGAGTTTTTCCTCAAAGGGCACATTTGAAATTGAGAAATCAATTTTACTCTTTACTTCTAACTATCTATCCGTCAGTGATGGACACAAAAATCAATCCCCCCATTCACCGTCCTGCTGTCAGAAATACTTACTAGAGCACCAAACGTGGGTTTATCTGTTGTGTGTTACCGGTTCAGCTGGAGACCTCTCTCTCCATAATCTTCTGTCATCTTTTGACTGTAAATACCCCCAAAATAAGACAAAGAAAACTTGCAAATATAAATGTTCACAACTTAAATATAAACAATTTTTTGCATTATGTGTAATGAATACAATATCAACGAAGAGAACAACAGGATTAGAGCAACTGTAAAATCCACACCAGGGCAACCCATCCGGATTAGGATTGGAACAGCCTTTGAATGTATTTTATTGAAACACTGATGCAGGCTTTATCCAGATGTGCCCCAATCCAGTCATAATACTGCAGGAACCTCTTGGACATGTTGCATGCTGTAAGCTGCACATCCTACTCAGCTGTCGTTTCAGTGATGGATAAGTCAGAAAGATTGGAGGTATATTTCATAGTATGTTTTATACAGCATCAAATGGAAGTGAACTTAGACCTACTAACATGACACTTTATCTCCATGGATAAAGTAGGTCATTGCAGACGTAAAGATACTAGTAATAGGTAACTAACATGTTAGAGTATATAGCCGCATCATTGGGATAAAACATTAACCAGGGATGCAACTAATGATTATTTACATTATCAAATACCTTTTTTTTTTTTTTTTTATAAAATAGCATTAAACAGTATAAATGCTTAAATCCTGCAATGAGAGTGGACCAAAACAGTATATCTACAGACCGGACAGCTAAACAATGAGCTGGAAATTGTTATAAAGCCCTGTAAAGCTGATGATTCATTCCCTAGAGGTTCATCCCTATAAGCGACCCCTTTCCTTTTTAGACATTATTATGAAAATATTGATTATAGCCACTTTAAAGCAATAAAACAACACAATCATGTGATGGATCAAATTGAGAGATTATGAACATGCACTCAACACTCTAATGCAAGTTTACCTCATTTTTCAGTAAAACTCAAAGTGCAGTTTTGGCAATTAAAAGACAATATTTTAATATTTTAGTAGGGATAATTTGAAGGGACAAAGAGTGCACAAGTGACACAAATGCAGGTTTTATTTTATAGTTCATCCATCTGCCTTGGTTCCAGAGACTGCTCCCACCAAGTGGAGGTCAGTGTTTATCCATCATTTTACACTACTAAGTACAACATAAGCTGAAGTGTTGATTATCTCTTCAGAGATTTTCAACACAAACTCATATCCTTTTTCCATTCAGATTACAAAGCTCCTTAGTTTGCCATTTTTAGTGCCTTCCAGCCTCCCACTGTGCCGCCCTGGCGTACAGCATGCCCGTCGTCTTACCACTGATTAAAAAGCCAAAGTCATCAACAACTCCCATCAACAGATGTTAGAAAACATGAAGCAGGCCAAATGTCCAGAATAACACAAGCTGTGTGTGGTCAGTCATGTATCCCATGGCTGAAATGCATGTTTATGCATGTCAAACACACTACATGTTGTGACTGAATTCCACATAAACATTTTCTCTCCTGACTTGATTAATTATGATGTATCCCTGTATTCATGGCATGGCATTGTCAGTTCCACCACGTTGATCCAGACAAAAGGTTTGTACAGACATTCATGGTACCCACAGGATGAATCAAAACAATAATAACAATCATAATAATAGTTTATTTATAGAGCACCTTTCAAGCAAAAATGCACTAAATGCTTTCTAAGATAATGAAATTCAAAACCCAAGCAACATTAGGAACAACTGCAAGAGGTAAATAATGAAACATATTCATTGAATCAGGTGTTGTTCTGTTCAATGAACTGTTGTTCAGTCCCATTGCCATAGATGCATAAAATCAAGCACCTAGCCATACAGTCTGCCTTAACAAACATTTGTGAAAGAATGGGTCGTTCTAAAGAGCTCATTGAATTCAAACATGGTACTGTAATAGGATGCCACCTTTGCAACAAGTCAGTTTATGAAATTTCTTCTCTCCTAGATATTCCACGATCAACTGTAGTATGTGTGGTATTATTGCAAAGTGGAAACATTTAGGACCAACAGCAACTCAGCCACAAAGTGGCAGACCACGTAAAGTTACAGAGCGGGCTTGCCTAGTGCTGAGGCGCATAGTGTGTAGAAGTCGCCAAAGTTCTGCTGACTCAATTACTGCAGAGCTATAGAGCATTAATGTCAGCACCAAAACTGTGTGCTGGGAACTTCATGACATGGGTTTTCATGGCCCAGCAGCTGCATGCAAGCCTTACATCACCAAGCACAATACCAAGCGTTGGATGGAATGATGTAAAGCACGCCGCCACTGCACTCTGGAGCAGTAGAAACGTGTTCTATGGAGTGACGAATCATGCTTTTCTCTCTGGCAGTCTGATGGACGAGTCTGGGTTTGGTAATTGCCAGGAAAACATTATCTGCCTGGCTGCATTATGCCAACTGTAAAGTTTGGTGGAGGAGGGATAATGCTATGGGGTTGTTTTTCTGGGTTAGGCCCTTTAGTTCTAGTAAAGGGAAATCTTAAAGCTTCATCTTAAGTCATTTTGGAAAATTGGGGTAATTTGGGGAAGGCCCTTTTCTGTTCCAGCATGACTGTGCCCCAGTGCACAAAGCAAGGTCCATAAAGGCATGGTAGGATGAGTTTGGTGGTGAAGGTCTTGACTGGCTCGCACAGAGCCCTGACCTCAGCCCCACTGAACACCTTTGGGATGAACTAGAATGGATATTGCAAGCCAGGCCCTCTTGTCCAACATCAGTGTCTGACCTCACAAATGCTCTTCTGGATGAATGGGCAGAAATACCCACAGATATGCTCCAAAATCTTGTAGAAAGCACTCTCAGAAGGGTGGAAGTTGTTATAGCTGCAAAGGGGGGGGGACCAATGCCTATGAATTTGGAATGGGATGTCATTAAAGTTCCTGTAGGTGTAATGCTTAGGTGGCCCAATACTTTTGTCAATATAGTGTATATACATGTACTCATATAAAGACATGCACTCACACACACACACACACAAAAACCAACAGCTCATGACCTCAGAAGTCCCAGCTGTTAGGAAAAGCCATTCTGTAAAAGTACACTTTAAGATGAGATTTACAAGCAGCAACAGAGTCAGCTGATTTAATGCTCAGTGGAAGGCTGTTCCAGAGCCGAGTAGCCAGAACTGCAAATGCTTGACCACCCTTTGTTTTTAATCAAGGCTCTGGAATAGTTAGAAGACACAGACCTGAGGGGTCTGTTCAGACTGTACGGTGTGAGGAGCTCAGTTATATTATCCAGCGCCAGATTATTAAGAGTCTTGTATTTTATAAGATGCACTTTAAAATTGATTCTAAAAAGAGACTGGAGGCCAATGCAGTGAAGCCAAAAGGGTTGTGATGTGTGAGAACCGTTTTGCTTGTGTCAGTAGTCTGGCGGCTGAGTTTAGCGGACACGCTAAACTAAAATGATACACATAGCAGTAAACATTTGTACCTGCTGAACATCAACATTTTAACATTATAACTGTAAGCATGTTAGCAAGCTAATGTTAGCATTTAGTGCAGTGTCTCTTGTAAGAAGGTCTGTGCTCCAAAAATGACATATCACGTATTTTAAGTCAAGCACAAAGGCTCTTTATATATCCTTCCTTTAGGCAATATTATTAGGAAGCACTCCATAAATGTTCATTGTTATGCAGATGATACCCAGTTATATTTATCGATCAAGTCATCGCTCATCAGGGCGAGGTGGTGAGACAGGTCTGCTTCTCTCACCACACTTAAAATACACATCCACACCACTAAATATTTTCATTTCATTTTCATTTTATTTAACCAGGAAAACCATATTGAGATTAAGATTCTCCTTTACAAGAGTGTCCTGGCAAGACAGCAGCAAACCAAGTTACAAGTCAATAAAACCACAAACTAAATTACAAACATACATCAAAATTCCAAGTT
>JAVQJL010045954.1:0-28212 GCA_036024295.1 Nannoperca obscura
GTGACGAGACACAGGTGAGTGCAATCAAAAAAGGAGGGAAACCAGACAAAGACAGGAACATGGACTCGAAACTACAAAATAAAACAGGAAACACAGAAAACCCAACCCAGATCATGACAGACACAGCCTTGTCTTAGACCATTAGTGCTAACAGTATTCTTTCAATTTAAACCCTCGGTGCAGAGCTTCATTACTTGTAAATCCTTATGTTCCAGCAATAAGGAGTTTTGTACCCATTATTTACCCACATCTAAAACTACCAAAGATTTGGTATTGGGAACTCAGTGAAGTGTAAGGTCAAGAGAGTTAAAGGAGAGGATGCATTACAAATGCCCAAACAGCAAGTTTAAGCTCGTCAATCCTTTTCTTCTTAATTCAAACTCTGATGCCTGCATGTGAGTAGAAATTAGCACACTATCTTCAAAGATTCAAAGCCCCCCCCTCCCCGGGCAGGCAAAAACAACAATCTGACACATGTGGGCAGCAATTAGAGCTCTCTTCAGTGTCCTTTGTTGTGAGTCTCTATTTCCCCTTCTCTGCTGACAGGCCCCGGAGCTTCACTTCACTCCACAAAGGGCCAGCACAGGGTCTCTACTTCTTGAGTCTGTCAACACGAGCCGAGTCAGAGTGTCAGTTACTGTCTCCCGCGGACACACTGGGCACCTCTGCCCTCTTTAACAACAGTGGCTAGTCCTTCTTCGCTGCTGAGTATAGTCAGGCAGAACACTGAAATCCCGAAAACACGTGTATGAATGAATACATTTCTAACAGCCACAAATAAGTTTTCAAGCAGGGGACTTGAGATTCACCGAACTGTTTGTTGGAAACATTTGAGGCCACTTTCGTGTGTAGTTCTATGTCGGTCAGTCAGTGCAACACTTTGGTCCAAACTGAAATATCTCAACAACTCTTGGATGGCTTGGCACAACATTGTCCCAGCTGATGTATCCTAATGATCCCCTGATTTTTCCTCTAGTGCCACCATGAGACAAAATGTTGAATTTGTCCAACGCAACTTAATGACATTCCCATCAGCTTTAATTTGTGTTTAGTCCTAATTAGTAAACGTTAGCATGCTAACACGCTAAACTAAGATGGTGAACATGCCTGCTTAACTTCAGCATGTTATCATTCTCATTGAGTCACTGTGGGCATGTTAGCATGCTGACGTTAGCATTTAGCTCAAAGCACCGCTGTACAACCTTACAGAGCCCGTAGCATGACTGTAGACTGTTACTTCCTGTGTCCTCTGACAGGACTAAGCAGCATTGTTAGGGGAGTAGAGTCAAAAGTGTGAGGAAGCCATTATGTTTCTGGGATTTGCTACGAATAAATGTGACTGCCTAACAATGACAGGAATGTGATTTGTCCCCAGACCCTGGTGTCTGTATACAGGAAGTTTGTAGGGGCTTTGCTCAGTGGAAGGGACTGTTTAAAGAATGATGGGTGCCAAAACTGGTCTGAAGTCACTCCCTGCAGGCAGTTTCACACCAAGTGTCCTTTCAAAAGGTTATAGCATGTAGACTTTCATACTGTGAGTTCTTGAGGAATTAACTGCTCTAATGACTTTTCTCTTTTGTCCCAGTGGATCATATCAGTAGACATGTGCGTGCGTGCGGGCGCGCACACACACACACACACACACACACACAGTTATTTTCAGCATCTGACATCACATTCTTGGCATGCCACACGGCCATTGTGATTGGAGGATATCATATTTTGCAGTCATTTCTTGGTGTGACATCTGACATGACAGCATGGGGGACATGGGAGGAGGCATGGGCGAGGGGCGGGGGGTGGGGGTGGGGCACCAAGGTTGAAGTTATGTTCACAATTTAGCACAAGAAAAAGTTCTGCATGGTCCAGGTTTTTAAATTTTGAATAAACTAACCTTACAACCCAACAGTCATTGACCTTTCAAGAAGTAGACAGTGGCTATACAGTAGCCCACTGTAGTTCTCCTTTCTGACCCTGCTGTGATTGACAAAACTTAGACAACGCTCAATCTATGTTTCAGACACCACACAAAGAATTCAGCATAACGGTGAAACATCACTTACCATGTTTTATAAATATTGAGAGGGTAATTGCATAAAAGCCAATTCAATTCAGTTAACAAGCAGATTTGTAATAGATAATTTAATGGATGACATTTTGACAATTTTTAATGATAACCATTTAAATTCAGAAATACATTTAATTATAAACTACAGTGTAGGTCACATCTGTTTGAAAAGGGTAAATACATAAAATACTGAACACAAGCAGTATATCTATTGAATTTTACATTAAGAATATGTTTAGGAACAGTTCAGTTCAGAGACCGATTTTTTTGCAGAAGAAATGGTGGAACTGGAAGTTAACAGACTGAGAAGGTGTAGATAATATAAAAGCATGAGGTATGTAAATGATCTGTGTATCACTAACCATATAAACTCCAGATTTTACAAATCACCAGAGTTTAACGGATACGTTCACTTTTTTAATGCACCAGCAGCTTCTGCGCCAAACACATATTTATTTGATCACTCAGCTCCAGGGTGATAATCAAGGGGAGACGCTGGCTCAGAGATCATTGAAAAATAAGGAAATGCATCTCTTACAAAATCATTTTGAAAAACCCAACATGCAGTACTTTCTGTTGCAGCGGCTCAACAGTAAGTTTATGGTATTTTCCCACACATGGTTTTTGTGTAATATTTTAAAGACTGTTTAAATTGCACAAGATACGCTCCTGACTTTTATTCCATTTTCGTTTGCCATCTCAGTCTGTCCGTCCAATCCAGAGACACAGAAACATACCAGGGAAGAGATTTGTTTACCAGTTGGCTGTCACAGGTGGTAAAGCTGAACAATGTCAGCGGCATATTCATAACACACCCACACCAGGAATACAACACCACATGCAGCCGTAAAGTGCAGAGAACAGGAGATTCAGTTACTGTCTGAGTAAAACATTCTGCCAGGCATCAGACAAAAGTGAAAGATCGAACTAGAGGCCATGGGTCTTTAATTTTGTTGGCAGTTTAGCTTTTGTTTATGAATACCTGTGTCATAACTGTGAGGAAGTTCATTTTTGACTGATTTAGTTTAGGTGACTTTGACAGGTCTCCTGTGGTCAATATGAATTTAGGGGCTGAGAAGGGCACTAATGCTCCAGTTCAGCCCTTCAGGGGGTCGAACCTCATCAGGTATAGGTTGCGAGACTCAGTGGGAATATCGTGTGTGTGTGTGTGCGCTCATGTGTGTGACCCACCTGTACTCTGCCTCCCCTTGAGTAACAAGAGGATGATTAAGATCATGAGGTCTCCATGGTTCCTCATCATGTTCACTTTGACTTGACTTTTTCAACCACAAATGCCGTGTTCTCGGGTGAGCATCGGTTGGCCTCTGACCACAACTAGTGAATAGCACAAATCATCTGGTCAGGATTACTAGCTGGTGCTGGCTAAGTCTGCAGTGAACCTGTGTATTTTCAACACTTGAGGAACTTCTACGTTATTACTACTTAATTAAAAGTAGCAATTCAGCTGAGTAAAAGTATTTTTTTAACCCAGACAAATTAGCCCGTTGAATGCTATATTATTATATACACTAGTAAGATATTAGTATTGTCAAGCTGGAGTTAATATAACATTATATACTGTTGGGCGGGTTAATCTGTAAATATGTATGTCGTATTCTATTAAATGAACATGTGTTTTACTCATAAAATCTTAATCTAAAAAGTAACCAGTAACTATAGCTGTCAAATAAGTGAAGTGGAGTAAAAAATACAATATTTCCCTCTGAAAAGTACAAAGTTGCAAAATAAATGGAGCAAGTACCTCAAAAGCAGGGGTGTCTTGACTAATCCATCATTTCTACTGAGCAAATAAACCAAATGTTCACTGGGGTCAGCTGTGCTGCTGGTTCATCAGCTGTTTCCGGTCTCCACATGCTAACCAGAAGATTGAATGATGTTGGTCTCATGTCAAGTCAGTGGTTTTATCATTCTAACAATGGAAGGTTTTGTTTGATGTTCAAGTTAATGGATGGCTGCATGTTGACGTTCTCTGTGAATATACTGTGTGTACGTGTAAGTATAAGTGTGGTCACACGTGTGTGTGTGTGTGCGTACGTGCCATTACCCATTGTTAAAGGCTTCCTGCAGGAATCTACAAGGGAAAACAGAGGAAAGGAGGATCACATTGGGAGGATCACACAAATCTGGAGGCTAAATAGAAAAAAGCACACTTCCATTTTTGGTTGCAAAAGTAATGATGACTATTAGTTTCTACAATACAAAATCATACATACCAATGTAGCCACACAAACACAGATGTTGGTGTTAAAGCAAGACATGTAACTAATCTGTCCTCTTATAAATGAAAAGTTAACTTTCAAAATGCATTTTTGCTTCTACAGCCTTACTTGGTCTGATAGGACCTGTAGCTTATTTTGGCTATTGTTAACAAACTTTATGTAAATGTTGCTGTTTGACGCACATTACTAAGTCACTTTGCTGACTTTATGACTCAACAATAGTTTAGCATTAGCGCATTTATTTCACTTCATGCCACAATGGCCTGCTGTTGAGAAAAATGTACATAGTCTGGATTAAACAATTAAACTTAAACCTGCAATTACTGATTTTTTCACCAGTTGTGAATGCAACATTGACATATCATCAGCTTGATATGGTAAACTTGTTAAGACATTTATGCATATTTACACCTCCAGTAGACACAAAGCATCACCAGCATTCATTGGAGTTGTGTTTCCGGCCACCTAATGAATCCAAGACCAATATTCACTCTCTTCGTGGGTCTGTGATATTCACCAACTCCTATAAACATGAGGAAACATCTGGCTCTTTATCTGCTAAATGCTCCACTATGTTCACCAGCTAGCTGCTAACTGTGCCTGTCTGCTGTTTAGTGCTCAGTGTGTAGTGTGCAATGGGTTTGTAGAGCTTTTTCACAGTAAACATCTGCCTGCTGCATCTGAAAACGACATTATGACAGCAGTGAGACTTAATCTAAACAGTAAACTTGCCTGACATCTAAAAAATAAGCTGAAACTCACTATAAGTCCATAAAATCAAGGGGCACTGCAGATTCAGGTGATAATTCTCTGTAGGTTCATTATCTCTATGAGAGACCCCTTTCACATTGTTTTGACTTGTAAAAATATCAATTATAGCTGCTTTAAACAAACTGTAGCCAATTAACCTGCAATTTTAGTCACGCTAATAGCTTTAGACGTAATTGTTGCAAGTAAAAAACGTTACACAAGATTAGTTCAACAAGTTAAAATCCTTCTTCCAAGTGTTTTATGGCTGATACTGAGACAACGCCTTCATTCAGCCAAATACAGGCGATAAAAGACTTCCTTAGTCCATTGACTGATCTGTGTCCTAGATACAAGACTTTCAATACATGTATTCAAGCCTCTGCTGTGAAGTAAAATTACAAGTTGGTCAATTGCATTATACGCTGTAGATTTGCCTCATGGTTATGTTTATTATTCATGTCACTGTGAATGGGGCAACGCCAAAGCACTTCCCGTAATTGTGTCCCGAGTTGGAGCAGATGTTGAAACAGACATTATTTTGCTGCTTTCTTTCTATTGCCTCCTTATTCTTTCTTATTCACCCTCTGTCTTGTTTAGTATTCTTACTGTTGGCTGTGTGTATGGCGTGCAACCTTATTTAGCCCACCTGGTCTCTAAGCTAGCATGTCCTTGGATGTACTGCTATCATAATGGCACTATGAATTGCACCGAGCTTCTGTTTCACACCAGGTTAAAACAGAGAAACAATATCAGCCGCGGAGAAATTTGCAGATGTGACCTTTTATCCTCCAGTTATTTCCATACAGTTTGGTCCATCTCGTTTCCTATTATTGTAACAAGCCGAGAAAACTGATAGGATCTTAATTTTCTAGCCTTCTACATACGATCCCAAAATTGAGATTCTGCTTTTTCTCAGCCGTCTAGTATTCACTGGGGCTTTTGAATATCACAAGCTATTAAATGTAATTATATTTTCTCAGCCATTATTCTCCAGTGAGATGTAGTGTAGCGGCCAATTGAGGGATTCTGTAATTCACTTACTGCAGCGCAATGGCAAGTGACTCCCCTAGTTCTCTCTGTGAGGGTGTTGTCTTAAAAAAATGTGTGTATATGTGGGTGTGTTCTTGTGCATTTATATGGAGGGGGCACAAAGGGTCAACCCTTTGCCCACTCCAGAGACAGGAAATGGCTCCAATATGGGTCTGAGTGTGGCCTCCCTCAAAGCTCTGGGGAGTGATTTAGGCTGTGTGTCAAGACCAGAACTGCAGGATCAGTGAGAAAAAAATGTACAAAGTGAAAAATACAGATGTTTTCTTTGGACAATTTGAAACCATAGATCTCTGGTAGAACAAAGGTTTATTAACAGTGTCAGTGGGGTAGCTGATGATGAGCTGATATGTCAAGAAAGATTTATGTCATGTCTAATATTTACATTTTTATAATATGTTGGTTTTTCAGTACATAGATTTGTAACTTCTGCTTATATGCTTTTTTTTAAATTTAATTGGAATCTATGAATATTTATTTCGTTAGTATTGCAATATTAAACCTTACTATACAGTTTTCGGTTCTATTTATATCTGTAGACAGACTTCAGGATGAGGTGATTTATAAGAGTTTTTCCAGGCCTTAGCTCTCTAATGCTTGCGCATGGTGTCATCTTGGACTGAGTGCAAATATGCTACCTAGATGGTCAGACTATTGGCTGTGATGGTAGTAGAGATGGTTGTTTACTCAGTGAATATTTCCGACTGTCTTGAGAATCATCTCGCCAAGGAATTTTTAGGGCCACCGACACAGGCTCTCTTTGACGTCAGTCAATAGAAGACCGTGTTTGTTACTTAGCCTGTTTGTGATGTGTTATGACTTTCTAGGCAGACCTCATCAACGAATAACAAATTAAAGATTATTGAACCGGTTTGTATGATGCAAGCAGAGTGAGTTCATATATTCATAATGTGCCACATTCACGGAGGACCAGTGGTCTAATATAACTACATTAACTCTCAAGTACCGTGCCAAAATACAATTTCAGTTACTTGAACTTTAAGTATTACTCCACTAAATGTATTTGAAGATTTTACAAAATATGAAGCAATGTCAAATTAGATTAATCTACCTAACAGTATATAACTCAAATTAAATTAGCTCCACTTTGCCCTGCAACAATAGTAAAATGCTACTTATATTGATTTCTGATTGATGCCTCAGTATTAACAATTCATTAAAAGTCTAAAAACACAGGGGGCATTTGGATATAATGGGTTCATAGCTGATAATGAGCTTTGTGAGACACGTCATCCAGAATGTAATCAGAAAATAGCCTGAATAATTGAACTCACTTCATGAGACATGAAGGCCCCAGAGATGAGGTGTCACATATAGTTTGCTTTACTCATTACCATTTAGAAACTCTTCTTATGATCTATGCTTAAGGAAAACAGAAACATTACATAGCATACCTGAACACCAACAAGTTTGATCTAATTCAAGCGCTCATAACTTAATAATGATTCCTGTTAAAATGTTATCCCTGATCTGTTTCACCCTTTAGAGATTTTCTTGTGTTCAGTAATTTGAATCCACTTCGGCCATCTTTGTCCATGAGTTCCATTCCGTGAGTCGGAATTCCTTTATTTTGTATTGATCTGATATTTGAGCAGAGGAAATTCACAAGAATTAATATGGTCACAATTCCCCAGTGGACATTACAAGTTGTCAGTGTCTGTAAATCTGTAAATGATTCACAGCTGGTGGAGATTGAGCGCCTGATACCTGACACAGGTGACCATACAAGGACTGCAACGTCTCCCAAAGCAAGTGTTGGACTCCTCCTCACTGACAGAATGCAGGCTCAACGCTCACAGCAGCAACACTCATCTTCAAGTGCAGAATCATGTGCAACATTGAGCCACACTGATGTGACACTGGGCTACAGCTCCCTCAATGATAGCGAAGAAGTAGATGCAGAATCACTCTTAAGATGAAAGCACAGGACGTATAAGTAATGAATTGCTCTAAGGCTTAATTTGATTGTCAGTTAGTTGCTCTGTGCACTACGGATCACATGACATACAATATGTCACTGTTACTATCTGTATTGTTCTCAGGATTGCAAGGTTTCTGCAGGAATGACTGCATGCATGACGCATAATGACTTATGTAATGTTTATGACCATGCTGACAAGACAATACTGCACCAGTCCCTGGTATTCCAAGCATGAAAACTACATTACATCCACTGACAGGGTCATTCACTTCCACTAGAGGCTATTGGACCTTTTCCGTCTCCTTTCATCTGTTATTGTTAAAAGATGACTGATGGCTTAGTAACTAGAGCTAAGTACACAATGCATAGCATCACAGCAGAAAACACATGGGTATAACTAACAACATTAATAGAGGCTGCACTCCATTTAGTTGTTCTAGTTTTAGGGCCCAGTTTGTGTGCATGCTGGCTCATTAATATTCCTGCTATAACGAACCAAAAAGACCTATAAGGCCCACTGACAATCCAGCCTTGTGTTTGTAGGTTTTGCCCCAAGCTGCCACATCTCCTTCCTTCATGATCAGCCCTGCCCAATACCACAAAATACATCTGACAACATGAGGAGAGGACTGGAGTGGAGTAGATGGAAGGGGAGTGTGGTCACGTACAGGACATCTGGGAGTGTATTTCTTACGTCATCATCAACAATGGACCTCTGCCAATGACAAAGTGCTCCAACAATAACTGGCATACAGCAGCTCAAGCCTACAGTAGGCAGCCTCACAGCTAGAGATGCTAACAACATTGCAAGTTAGGGAGAAACACTGATGTGATGTAATGTGTTATATGAACATTAATGAGCTGGTATATCCCTCCATTTAGTCCATTTAAAGTCAGTCTTTGGAAAATAATATAATCTCCCTAATCCCAATGAGATCCCCAATCAGAACAACAACAAAAAGGTTTTACATGGAGAGGATGTTCCTGTGCATCCTTGTTTGAAGGAGCATTCAGCAGCATCAATTTCCTGGTACAGAGGAGTTAAGGAAGGAGAAGAATCTATCACCTATGTGCAGCCTGCCACCTTGTGCTGACAGTCTATATTGCATTGTGTATTTAGTGGCTGGTTTGTCTGAACTGTTGTGTGTGTATATATTTTATATTATCCTGAATATTAAGGTGAAATATAAATGGTAATACTATATTGTTAAAATTGGCTACATTCTTGATGTTTTAACGATTATATTCAATTAGGTAGGGGACCTCTTACCAGTCAAAGGCTTTTTTAGATTGTTTTGTCTCACTAGAAACCAGGTTAGTTTCACTGAAAGCAACGCTCCCTGCTTTTTCAAGAAAGCCCACTTCCTCGCTTGTACACATTTACACCTGGAAGATGCCCACTGCCCAGTAAACTACAGTCTTGTCTATAGATCAAGAGTCTTTCTTAGAGGCACTTCAGCACTTGTAATGAGGGAGGGTGCCGATACATTTGTAAAATGTACATTAACAACAAGCATCCAAACCTTCAGGCTACTTCATTATATTTAAGAAAATGTCACTGTCCTCAGTTCACAGTTTATGTTTTGAAACTTAACAAGTACCTGTGCTAAGGATGAAAACAACAGTAGCCTAAGCTGGTAGGAAATGTGGGGTTTTGGGAGGGCGCTATTCCATTTATAACAGCTTACTGTTGTTGTTTTGAAACTCTGCACAGCCTTTGAAACCTTTTGAAACAACATACCAAATAAATCTATATATCTTAACTGTATGCAATTAAGAATTCATAATATTTTATAAGCTTTCAGAATGGTAAAATTATATCAACAGGTTTTCTTGCGACAATACATTTAAATTCACTTAACTTATTGTGATACACAGTGGATATAATTGCCGTGGAAATGTTCCTTATTTCCTTTGGAGAAGTGAGCAAATAAATGATGATTCAACAAGTCGTTGTCTTTTGATAATTTTAATAAGCAAATAATAAAGCAACTAACTAAAGCACAAAAAAGCAAATAATGATAAAAGAAAAAAAAGAAAAGAAAAGAGAAGTAAAGTGAAAACACCAAGTGGAGGTCCACAAAATGTTTTCACTTAGCAGGCCTAATTCACTGAAAGTAATTCCACTGAAAGTTGTTCACTGAAAATAGTTCCCACTGAAAGAAATTCACAGAGTCCAACTCTATATTTCAGCTGAAAGGACAGAGCTCCATACCATACGCAATGAGCATATAAAGCATCTGACCCCCAAGGGCCGATGAGTCACATACTTATAACTTCATAAACACGTAGCAACAAAGGAAAAGATATCAAGTCAACTCTGTCCCACTTTCGTCCATTTATTCTCACCCTGGGATAAGAACACAGGTCAGACTGCTCTTAGCTTCCAAAACAAGTTGACTCCAAGTTTCTAATCAACCCGAGGCTGTCTGCTACGACAGAGATGACACTGACAGAAATGATCTAAGTGCAAAGAGTAAAGAATGATCAGACATTCATGTACAGTTATTAAAGCAAAGCATATTAAATAATAAGAAATGTAATAGAGAGATTTTGCCACCACAATAATCATAGACTGTGTATAAAGATAAATTATATTATATTTATATACAGTCTATGGTTATAACCTTTTGGTCGAAAAATGTGTCCGATAGCACGTGAAGGCAACAGGTATGATACGTTCATTATTCAGTTCAGCGCACGTTCGACGTCACAGCTGCCGCCACCATGTTGGATCAGGAAGTGGGCAGACTCAAAGCAGGAATTCAGAGCCGAGCTTAACGTCAACGGCCGTCTTTATTCGATCGGTCAACCGTTTCAGCGTTCTCACCTTTGACATTCAGGTTACATGCTGCGTGGCTTTCTGGCTGGTCGAGGTAGGCGCTTTTCTTCGGATTCGATCGTTTTGCGACACCAGCTATGGCATCTGTCACGCAGAGAACCTCGGGCCTCGTCCAGCGGAGGACCGAGGCCATTCGCAGCGCCGCCGTCGACAAGGACAGGGAGTCCGGCGGGGAGGAGGACGAGGCGCGCCGCGGGGAGGAGGAGGACGACGACAAGGGGGACTCGAAGGAAACCAGGCTCACACTGATGGAGGAAGTGTTGCTATTGGGCCTCAAGGACCGAGAGGTGTGAGCTGTTTTTAATCCGCCAGCTGACGTTAAGCTAGCTGGTAACTTAATTCGTTCAAAGCTAACATACTGTTTACGTCGCGTCACCAACCGTGTTTGCAAACGGCAACAAAGTTAACTTCGTGTATTCAATCAATAGATAATGTTTCTATATTTGTTTGGCCACAGCAAGTGAAAGCTTCTTGGTTTAAATGCTGTTTAGCGGTAAACCGGCTAGCAAATGTAGCTAGCCCTGCCAAACATATGTATCTATTTAATAAGTATTGCGTGTCTACATTTTGTGGTCGTTGCTCGTAAGCAAGTGGGGAAACCATTTGCTGAATGCGTGCAATTATCCGACGTTAATTAAGCAATGTTCTTGCTACGTAGCTTGTATTACCTGGCCAGCTTCTTTTATGCCAGCAGCGACGTGACTCCCGTTTCAGCCTGGAAGTACGGCAGCTCACACGCCAGATATCCCTACTAACACGTCAGCTAAGTTGCCAACCTTGGCTGATTTTTTTTTTTTTTTTTTTTCTTTTCTTCCTCTCTTCCCAGGGCTACACGTCTTTCTGGAACGACTGTATTTCTTCCGGTCTTCGCGGGTGCATGCTGGTCGAGCTGGCCCTCAGGGGGAGGCTACAGCTGGAGGCCTGCGGCGTGAGAAGGAAAAGCCTGCTCTCAAGAAAGGTGAGAACAATGCAGATGTTATCAGGTGTTCAGAGGACACAACACCGCAGCTATTAGCCTTTAATATTGTGAACTTGAGGCATTTCTTTGGTAGGGCTTCTTGCCAAGAAATGCACACCTATACTTAAACGCTTGCTCCCTACTGTATCCCAATGTGTCTAGTGATTCCTGTTTACACAGGATGTTGGTGTAGGCGTATGACGGACAACAGTCAACCTAGTTCAAATATGTTCCCTTTTGTTTGCCAAGGTGATCTGCAAGTCAGATGCTCCGACGGGAGATGTGCTACTGGATGAGGCCTTGAAGCACATAAAAGAAACCCAGCCTCCAGAGACTGTCCAGAGCTGGATAGAGCTGCTTAGTGGTGAGATAAGCCCTTTCAGTTTGCATACCAAACCTTGTAGTACTCGACTCACCTTTCCACCTGTTGGGCGTGTGGGTGACATATGTTCATTGTGATGGCTTGTGTAATATCTATAGTTTTCAGCATACTTTTATTAAAATCTTACTAACTTATGTTGCGTCAGTTGGCACTAGTTTACAAAATAAATATCATAATATCATAGTTTATGGCTGTTGGCATTAACATTTTATTAAACAGGAAGCAGCGGCATTAACAGTTTTTAAAATGACTCAATGTGAGCGGAACAAATCTTTATCACCACGAGCCACTTCAGACATTTAGTGTTAAAAAGCCATCGACTATGTGTTTTTAATGTCCTAAAATGGCTCTCGCATTGTCCTTTTTTAGGAGAGACTTGGAATCCCCTGAAGCTGCACTACCAGCTGAGAAATGTCCGAGAACGTCTGGCAAAAAACCTGGTCGAGAAAGGTGTCCTCACAACAGAGAAACAGAACTTCCTGCTTTTTGACATGACCACGCATCCGCTCACCAACAGTACCATTAAACAGGTAAGGTGTGGGGATGTCCGGTGGCCCTTTGCTGTGTAATCAAGTTGATTTAGGCTTTACACTTAATGGAACAAAAAGGACTCAAATTAGTGTTGTTGGAGACTCTTGAGTGAGAAGTAAAAAGAATATTTGTGTGCTCAGTCTGCAAACATGGGTATTCGGCTTTTATGAGAGTGAGGGTAACGGTCACGGTCTCAGCTTAATTATCTGCTTGACTTGCACAGTGAACGCTATATTGGATCCTGTAAAAGTCCAACTGAAATGAAAGTGCTACAGCATTAGACACCTGCTCTGCAAATTCCTGTTGTCTCTTTTGAGGAAAAAAAAAATTCATAATAGAACCCCACAATTTTGCAGTAACCTGCCAGAATGCCGTTGGCTCTAGATGTTTTCATGCAGCCAATCAAATTATTTTCATTTTAAACTGCGTCTGCAATGAGCAGTAATGTCACCGTTCTCTCATGCAGTAAGCAAACATCGATACACAAGAGCCACAGACTATAAACATCAACCCACGTTAATCTAACCTACAAACATGGACGCGCGTCTCGTCTGATGAGCCACCAAACAAACATTCCCTGGGGAAAAGTGCAGTTTGCAGACCAGGTGGCTAATGAGCTAGCTGCAGCACATTAAATATCATACAGACTTAAATGTAAATACCGCTTCTGGCAGTTTAAATGCTGCTGTGGTCTTTGCTCTATTCCATTGGTAATAACTCAGTGTTTGCCAGCGGCTTGGAGGCTACAACGCAAGTTTGTTAACTGGTTTCTGGTTCCCCTGACTTCACAAAGGCAGGGGTATATGTGATTGTAAGGTGGACGTTAAAATGCCACTGCTCTTTACTGAGCGGCAGTCGAAGCTAAGTGGATCAGAATAGAGCAATTTTTGTTCCATTGTATGTAAGGTGGTTATGAAAATGCATTATCTAATATGATATGGTATTAAAAGTAGTGGAAAGACATATTAGTAATTATTTATGATTATTAATTGATCAGAATTGAGTTACATTTAGACAATCGTGTCTCCATTTTATCTTCATTGTATATTTTGTAATACTTTAAAGAAGCCTTTGGAGATCTGATAATTAACTAACAATGTGGCTTGCATGCTCTGCAATTTTATCTTGAGGGGGTAAAAAATCAAAAGTCCTGTCTCGCTCCTGCGTGTTAAAGCTTTTGTCTCTTTTTAGAGATGTTATTTTATATAAAGAGTGAGTTAAGATTACCAAAACCAAAAACAATGTAAATATTCTGCCCTTATTAAATTTCTTTTGTCCCTATATTTCTTTTCCAAACGAAATGCCAGTTTCACCAAAAATGTTTGTTAAAGGAATAGTTCAACATTTTGGGAAATACGTTCATTGTCTTCTTGTTCAATGAGAAGATTGTGACGCTACAGCCACACTGAAGTGTAAAAACCACGAGTGAGCTTTTATATTTGATATTTTTACCTTTTGGACTGAGCCAGGCTAGATGTTTCCCCCTGCTTCCAGTCTTAATGCTAAGCTAAGCTAATTGTCTGCTGGCTGTAGCTTCATATCTAACAGACAGATATGAGAAGGCGACTCCTTTTTATTGTTTCTATTCTAGTTGAATGTATTTTACGTATGTGATGCATTCAATGGTTCTCAAACATAATTGTTAATGTTTCTGCCTACAGCGCCTTGTCAAGAAGGTCCAGGACTCCGTTTTGGAGAAGTGGGTCAACGATCCCCACCGCATGGACAAGCGGGTTCTGGCCCTGATCCTTCTGGCCCACTCATCCGACGTTCTTGAGAATGCCTTCGCCCCGCTCCAGGACGACCAGTACGACCTGGGCATGAAGAGAGTCCACACTCTGCTAGAGCTGGAGCCGGAGAAAGAGAGCACAAAGCCCAACGTCAATGAACTTATGTGGGCTGTGGTGGCCGCATTTACTAAATGAAAACACCTGATTGGTTGGACTGGAAGATCCGGCTATGGTCTGTGTTATTTAATTGGTTGAAGGACTTCACTTAATGAGACAGACTTCACTTTAATGAGACAATCTATTTTGGTTGGGGACCCTGTTTGTACATCTATTCCGGATTACATTTTGGTAGTAGTCCGTATTAACCCAGTGCAATCTGATTGGTGGTGGGCTTCACCAAGTAACATTTGTTGGTTGGAACGGTCTCTAAATGAAAAATGGCTGCTTTCACACTGTGAGGGTAAAGTATCTGCCGCTGCTAGGCTGGATATACTCGTAAACATCGACACTACGAACAGATGGGCTTCTGTTAATGTTAGATGACATCAAAGAACAAAGCAGGTGGCAGCAGTAGTCATGGGGAATATGAAGATTTTGACTGGGGCCAAGTTTCCCTTCTGCGCTAAGGAACCATCATCTCTCCATTATGACAAGATCTGGCCAGAATCAAATCCTGGTCTCGTGTCCATACTCTCCCCACACATGCTTATGCAAGGATAAAGGATAGCAGATCACCTGGTTATCGATGCTCTTTGCACTCACGCAGGTCTCCTGCTTCGACCTATTCATTCCCGCTTTTGTTGGGAGTACATACTTAGGGTTACTGTTAGAATAGACTACCTGAATGTTTTACCAATTCAATGTCTTCTCATTAATTAATTTCTTTTTTTTTTCTCCTTTCTTCCTCATTGTATTTTGAGGAGGAAAGGGAGAACACAAATAAACGCTTTCTTTCAAAGTAAACCAGGTAATTTGGCCCTTTATAGTCTCTCATCTAAATGAAGAATTAAACGAGTCTAGCAAAACTCTTTATTTTATTAGTTTGCTGTTTTTGCAATGGACCCATTCTGTGTTTATAGATCGAGGATAGTCTTCCATTTCTATTTATGTTGCTAATCGATGCTTGGAGTAACTTGCCATTTATCAACTATTTTGCACAGTCGATAGCCCTGTAGGTAGATTTGTATTTATAGAGATTTGTCTTGAGGAACAAACTTGAAGGTGAGATTGAAAAAGCAATGCTATGAACCATAGCATCCATGATGATAAAAAAAAAAGAAAAGATCTCACATATTTTGTCTACAGCTATTGATCTTTATGAATACTTTGAAATCATTCCTCTGGACATATTAAAAAAAAGCATCTTCTAAGTGTGAGTTGAGATGTAAAGATTTGCATCTCTGTGAACCGCCTACACAAGATTTGCGTTATGATCATTAGCGGTTTCTTATAAAAATGGGCTGGGAAATGTTAGCTAAGCAGGCTAGTTTCAGTTCAGGAGAGTTTAAATGGTCACCAAAATTAATTAAAACACATTTTCTCACTTAAAACTAGTGGTATCTATCCATGCAGGCAGTTTTGGTTTTATTTAGTTTTTGAAATATGTCTATATAATATATGCATCTATTTTAATACAATGAGGCTAAATAGAATTTTCTTTTAAGATGCTCATTAGCATTAGCAAAAAGCCTTTTTCTGAAGTTTCCCGCAACTAGTCCACAAACGTTACTGTGAACTTTTTTTTTTCTTTCTTGGATCTGCTTTGCAGAAGAGCTGAAAACAAGTGTTGTTCAGTGGATTCACTAGTTACCAGCAGAGGTAAGTGAGACAATGTGTTTTGTAATTTGAGTGAACCAACTTTTCTTTTTAAAAATTTTAAGTTTCCCTCTTGCAATATAATGTATCTCTCAGTTTGTATGTCATATCATTATTAGATGTTATTTCTGATCTGATAGGCCCATGTGGGCATGTATTGTTTCATACATGCTCATAGATAGTGGGAGGGTTACTTTGGCCCCAGATGAATCCTGTGTTAAAGGCTGAAACTGTTCAACAACATGCAATCCACTGGAGCTACAACCGTCTCCAAACATGCTTTAGTGCAGATCTGGGTTTCGATATAGAATCACGACTGTAAACATTGTGGTCTGATGAGTGTGACCTGTGTGTGTTGCACACACTCACCTGTTGTTTCATGGCACTACAATACTTGTAGTTGTGTCTTTCTTTTTTTTCTACCAACAAAATAACTGTGTTGAGATCTGTTTACAGCAAAGAGACCATGCATGCTATTGGTGGAGGGCTGGGGTACTTGTGGATGTAGCTACAGAGAAAAGGCTTGTATGTAATTATTAGTCATTTTATGTGTACGATCTAATGGAATTCAATGAAAGGGATCTTCTCTTCTATCCTCTATAATTCTGTATGCTTTTGTATTACCACACAAAATAAAGTAAGGATCCTTTAAGTGCCTGAATTTAGCACTGTGTTGCTGTTGTTTTTTTTCCATGTACTGTATATGCTATCATGGATTTATTTAATGTGTTTTGATTTCCTTCCATTCATCTTGTTAAATAGTCCCATAAATGTATCGTATAAACATTCTTAGTCTGAAATGTTAGGACTTGCTGTTTGTTCTGTCACTGTAAATGTAATATTTGTGGGTATTGGACTGTTAGACAAAATATGTGAGGATGTTACCTTCTGCTTTGGGAAACTGTGATAGCTATTTGTCACTATCTACTTACATTTTATAGATTAGTTGGAGAAATGGAGTTAGAGGAGAAGATTGATACCACTTACACAACTATACAGTAAATGTAAAGCTACAGCCAGTAACTGGTTAGCATAGCTTAGCACAAAGACTGAAACATGGGAAACAAAAAAATCCCCCTACCAGCACCGCTAAAGCTCACTAAATAACATAGTATAACCTGTTTGTTTAATCTGTACTGAAGTGTAATAACTAGCTGTTTACAGTCTTTATGCTAAGCTAAGCTAAGCTAACTGGCTGCTGGATTTAAAGTACAGACGTAACAGTGGTATCGATCGAACTCTCAGCACAACAGTTATTAAGCATATTTGGAAAAATGTCAAACTATTCCTTTAACTGGCTTGAAACTAATTGTTAATAGCACACTTACATTCATGATCACAACCACAATAGTACACACGACCAGATACTAGACGTATTAAAGATATATCTTTTATTAGCAACTCATAAAATACTTCCTATTACATACCCATTAGACTTTTTTGAAGAGCAGATACAGTCTCAATTCTTCTAAGTCTTCAACTGCCCAGTTAACATTAATGCGAAAGGCTTATAAAGCATAACATATACATGTCCACATACAGTAGTATGTACAGAATACAATACATAAAGCATCTTTCAGCAGTTAACTTCCATTCATGTGTTCCACTTTGGTTCCAGTCACCCAAAGGGTCTGAACTGAGGCATCAACAGCATCCCACACATTTAGATTTCTCTGTGGAACTCCAGTCGTGGATATCACAGCGGTCCACTGACAGCCCACATCCAACATCTCCATCGGGGTGTTTCCACAAGCTTACATCCCACTTGAGAGCCACCATTATGTCACGAGTGACGAGTCTGTGTCCAGGACTCTTCTGCTTTGGCTCTGAATGCCATCCAGTTTAGCAAAAAATCAAATTCCTCTTGATGTACTTCGACAGCATGTCTCATTTGATTTCACTGACAGCCTTGTAGTTCTTGATCAGTATTTCCAGCAGTTTGTATCTCCAGAAAAGTCTGTCTCCAACTTGACGAAGCTCATGTGCGCAGTGATCAACAGTGGCAGCGAGATCTGAGGGCAATGAACACGGTTCAGATAAGACAGGTTGAGTATCCATGATCAACTATAAATGTATTAAAACTTAATTAAAACCAGGTTAAGTTCAATCACATCTTAGATACTCACCGTGGCTAGCCATATTTGTAGCGATAAGGCTTGGGAAAAGAGAAGAAAGCTTTAAAGTTTCGTTTTTTCTTCTCCCTCAGTGCTTATAAAGCTCTGCAGTTGTGGCTTGACAAGAAGGAACAGGTTTGAACTATTGATAGCATGCGAACGCTTAAATACAGCTTTGAGATTGAGGAATCCCCATGAGTTAGAGCCAAGTTCCTCCCACTCAACTTTACGTCAACTTCTCTTCTTACAATATTGTGATGGACTTGTAATCAGTAGTATTACATAAAACGTGTACCTGCATTGTTTGTTTAAGACAGCATATGTTTGTACTTTGAATGTAAGTTTGAATAAACATGCTGATGTGGGCAGATAAAGTGATCATAAAGGAGCTTCATTAACAGGATACGTGATTTGACAATGTTAAAAGAATAATTAAACACCAGTACACAGTAAAAACGTATGAGGTATTGAATGGGGTCACAAGTAACTTTGTATAGAAAGAAAAAGCAAATGTTAATCCAGCTGCAGTGCGTCACATGTAGCAAGGTTTAATCATGACAGACCACACTGTTCAACACATAGAGGCTGAATTTAAAGATAATCCCACCATAAACATTTATTGCCTTTTTCATAGTAAGGTTTGAATGCAGTGGACAACAGTTCCCAGGAGCCTAATGGGCTGATTTTGTGTCCTAATGTGCTGATATAGTGATAAGATATTCAGACACGGTGGTTGTTTTTTCTGAATGTAGGGCACGGTCGTAACACTGATGTCATTATGTAAACAGAAACACTGAATATACAAAATCAATAGATTTGATCAATAGAAAGTATTTATTTTATGTCAGAACATGCTATATTAACAGGCCGCTTTAACGACAGGGCACTCTAGACAGAACAAGTCAAAGAGGCATTTCATCCGACCCAAAACACTTGTAATTAAATGACACGTGCCAGGGCGTTGACCAAAATGCACCATGACGAAAATGTTTGCAATGCAGGACTCAGGGATCATGGACATGTTTGGGCTTGTTGCAGCCATCTCTTCCTTTCTGTAGAAAGGAGACGTAACCAGGAAATAACAGTGGTCAGGTGATCTGAACACTGCTGACGGAATTCCAGAAACACAAGTTCATTTTGTGTAATTTCATATGTCATTGTGTTACAGAAACACAGAAGGATCATGAGGATGATAGAAATCTGTTAAAGGGACGTTTTTAAAGATAAGGAAAACCAAGGCACCAAGAAGTAGTAAGTATAATCAAACAAAATGTACTTCAATTATCACAATACTTCTGCTAAATGGCCTCATTGTGACTGACATATTAGATTAGACATTATTAGATTGGTATTACTGATGCCTAAGCAACATTTTACTGTTGCAGCTGGTCAGGATAAAGCTGGCTGTTGCTAGATTTAACTACTTTATATACGGTTAGGTGTTTTAGTCCAGTGGTTCCCAACCTAGGGGTCCAGACCCCATCACAAGATAAATCTGAGGAGTTGTGATATAATTAATCACACAAAAAAGAATAATAAAAAACGCAAAGTTCTGCCTCATTCGTAGCCCTTTGTTTCTTGTGAAATATTGGATAATTGTACCTCTTTGGGTCTCGATTTGAATGATCCTTACTCAGACACATTTGAAATGTAGCAAGGCACTGCTTTTTTGAGGGGTCACAAGCCAAAAAGGTTGGGAAGCACTGACTTAATCTTTAACAATGCATAATTGAATACACCTATAACATGAAAATATGTCTTGAAAAGTGACTCGTAACTATGAGTTGTCAGATAAATGCAGTGGAGTAAATAGTACAATACTTCCAATACAATAATGGAGTAGAAGCATAAAGTAGCATAAAATGAAAATACTCAAGTAATAAAAGTTACCACGGTGTTGATAACAGTTTGTTTTGTCCTCCCGGTTTGTCTTTTATTGCCACATCCTGAAGGTAGTACGAAGAGAGAGAGAAAGACGGGGTGTTTTTTGTAAATGTACTATGAACATGCTCAGCAGCGTCATTGTACATACACAGGGTTTTGTCGTGATATTCTGTGTCAACACATTTCCAGTTGTTGTTGTCATGTTGTTGCGTAAGATGTCTCTGGAAACGTCATACCTTTTTCCACTGTCTTCAAGAGGGGCAGGCAACAAGAAGGCGTGTGCGTGTGTTTATCATTTTGTATATAAACCCTTTGACCTCGTTCCTCCCCTGCACATATCCACTGATGCTCTATTGTTGTATCCTGCATTGTGTTGTAAGTTGTAATTGTGCAAACAAATAAAGTCTAAAAAAAACAGGAGTAGAGTATAGAGTAATAGAGTATATTTATCATGTTGTAGTGCTACTTTTACTTTATTAAATAATACTTATTCCTACACTGAGAATTGTCCTTTTTATTATATTTTATTTAATTATTTTGCTTTTTAACTACTGGCGATCTGTTAAGCATGGATACACCTCCACCAATCACCAGATGGCAGCGCATTCAAACTAAAGTGCCAGTGCCTACATTGAAGTAATTTCAATATATCGTTTTTGTAGGTTGTACGGATTGTGTGGGTGTTTTTTTTATTATTTTATGTTCCAGCTTAAATAAAGAGTTGGAATATAGCTGAATATAATTAGGAACGAGAGTAAAGTTGAGTTTTCCATTTAAAAATAAATTAAAATAATTGACCGGTTTTCCTAGATACCATATAAATAAAAAATAATATTGATAAGTAATTATAAATATTATATGTAGAAATATATTATTTATAGAAATGTGTTTTTTTTTACAATCACAGAAATGATTCATATTCTTTTTATATACGTATATATTTCATCTATAAATGTTTTAATGAAACCTCTTTCAAGTTACTGTTAATACAATATTGATCAGATATTTTTTGATTCAAGTCACCAGAGCTAGATGAATACAAAGAGCACGTGCAGACAATCATAACATCAGGAATGGCAGGAAGAACGGCGAGCCGTTCATTTGATGTCATCACTGCGCATGCGTCGCTTTGACCGCCGCACGGCTGCTGTCGCAGTGACTTTAACGAGCGAGAGAGAAGCGGTCACTATCAGCCAGCTATCAGACCTGTTGGAAGTGAAACGCCGCTCTCTAGTCCGTTTCACACAGTTATGAAAAACCTCCATTTCAAGGATTTCTTCTGGGTGAGTTTTAGTGTTGTGTTTTAGGTTTTTACATATTCATTGTTATAGTTTTTTATACATAAGCCTACTTTCAGTTATAAAATATCGGGGAAAAGTAAGGCTGCCTTGTAATCAACCAATACTGAAAGTGTGTTAGTAAAGTAACTAATTTCTCTGTGTTTTTCCGTAGCTTCTGTTTCTATTTAAGTCGAGTTGTGATGGGAATTGGAAACACTTTTTTTGAGCTTCTTGATATAGGTTCCACTTCCCAGCTCTTTCAGATCCCTTACTTACTGTATGTAAAAAAAAAGCAATACCACACTAAAAATACTCAGTTAAGAGTCCTGGATTAAAACTGTTACTTAAGTAAAATTAGTAATACTCGTATACTATCATATATTATATTATTGAATTAATATTACTGGTGCATTAAAGTGTAAGTTACATTTTGTTGTAGTTAT
Source organism: Nannoperca obscura (assembly GCA_036024295.1). Lineage (NCBI taxonomy): Eukaryota > Metazoa > Chordata > Actinopteri > Centrarchiformes > Percichthyidae > Nannoperca > Nannoperca obscura. The sequence continues at coordinate 22,027 of JAVQJL010045954.1, forward strand.
TTGAGGTGGATTAATAATTAACTTAATACGATGTTGAGCAGTTTAATGTATAACGATGCATCATATTTTATAAACTGATCATCTGTTATGGATTTAAATCTTAATCTGCAAATAGTCAAAATTACAATATTTCCTCCTGAAATGCAGCGTTGTAAAAATATAAAGTAGCATACAATTGAAATACTCAAGCAAAGTACAAGTACCTCAAATTAAGTACAATACTTAAAGCTAAATTCCTCCACTGGCTATATGAAAAAGTTAATTTCCCTATAGACTCTTTTATAATTGAATAAGCAATACAATTACATGGCTTGATATCTTTCATAGAAATAGAAAGTCACTTATTTTGACATCTACATGGGTAGGTTGATTATAGGCTGTGGTTTAGGCTTACCTAAATTATGGAGAAGTACAGTTCAAAACATCAATTTACACTCTGTGTCAAAAATGTTAAAGTGTTTATTCATGTCTCTGTGTGTAGCGTTGTCTTGGGAACTTCATTGTATGAATTAAACAAGTTTAGACAGAGCCGGCTTGCCTTACTAAAGGACGGGCGTTAGTCAGTGAAGAGGTTGTGGTATGGTGGCAGCTAAATCCCTAAGGTCTGTCTGTTAGGTGTCTGTCGTAATTGTATGTGCATAATGTAATATCTATCTATAAAGTGGGCATATAAACTAAACAACCCCCCCAAACTGTTGTACCATTTCTAAAACCAAAGAAGATGAACAGAATTAACAGTTTTCCGTCTTACTGACAGAACTCTGACCTGACCTGCACTGGTGGCTATGACGCTATCATTCAGTATCTCAACGATGGCAAGAGGACATGCAAGGAGGTGGAGGAGGTCATGAAAGCCAGGTAATGCCATGATCTATAAATGTAATGATGCTAAATATCTGTGCGTTAGTTCTGTTCTAGCCCAGGTCAGCAAGACTGTACACTTGCTTTAAATGACTGGCCAGTTGTGCAAGTCGGGGTAGTAGCTGTACCGGTTGTTATCATGCAATTAATAGGCAGCAAGACGGATAGGCACAATATAAGTTAAGGCTACAGAGACAAACACAGTGTAACAAAACCACAGACCCTGGTGGTTCTCTTGATCAGTGGATAACATTTTTTAAGCAAATACTGGAAATTTTATTTGCAAGGCTTGACAGTCAGTGGACAAAGGAGTCAGATGAAGAGTGTGAGGTGAAAATGAAAGCTGAGAAACAGGAGGAACATGAACTGTAGACCTTGCGGAGTCATTATTGTAGTATGTTGTAAAGTTTTTTTGTAAAAGGAGTGGAGTAAGTTATCAAGTCTAAGACGTAAGAGCATTTCGAGTGTAGGTGGACGGGGAGCAATAAAAGGCAGCAAGGAAATGTGATTAAACATCTTAAGTCGCACAAGAAATCATAAAGTAGACTTTAGTGGAAGTACAGTAAAAAAAAGAAACAGCCTACAATCAGTCAGTGTTATATAATGGTATAATAAGTTACTTTATCTAAACCTGTAATGACAGAATTAAATGTCCCAAATGCTTTTCCCAAAGCTTGAGATGCACAGATGTTTACACATCAAAAGAAATATTGCTTACAAATGTATGAAGTCCAATATGATTTGCATTTGAATTTGCATGGTATAGTAAAACTCGCATTTTTCTTCTTTTAAATTACACCTACGTGTTAACCAGCATTTATTCTTGAACACTACTGCATTGTGCAAGACCAGCGGAAATGAATTCTTCTTAGAGGAGGAACAGAAAAAGTGTTTCTAATCTACAGTACAGTCGCTCTAAGAGCTTTTTTTTAACAAATCATGTATTGTGAAGCATCATCTAGACAGATTAGATAACAGAATTACATACATTTTGGCATTTGCATTTTTTTCCCTCCTTCCTCATGTGATAAATAATCTATCCTTTCTTCCTCACACACACACACACACCAGTGACATAAACTTCATTAGCATAGATTGCAGTACAAGTAGGCTATAAAAAAGGATGCAGTTTAACATGAATCATTCAGTGAAGAAAGCGAGGCATTGTGGCCACATAATAAAAAACACACAGCTATGGATATATCAAAAGAGGATATTACATAATAACATAACTGAACGTTTCTTCATTTAGGAATGAGAATCATGTTTAAAACCACAACATGCTGTACTACAACAGCAGTCACACTCAGAAATAAAATATATCTACAAAATGCTTTGGTAGCCGAGCATGCTCGATTCCAGAAGAATCTACAGTATGGACACATGCCAGAAAGATGATGTTTTATGAAGTAATAAAACCAAATTTAATTCTTATATTATAAAAATCAACTTAGTATGGAATATTTATGAGCGAATATGAGAATATAAATAAAGCAAATGCAATTAGAATGTCTAGCGTACGTAACATGGACAATGAGCATCATATTCATATTCATTAGATTTACAGAAGCCCATACAAAAAAAATATCTAATACATTTACAGAACATTTGTGCTGTTGTATTTAACCCCATCACAATAAGAATGTTGAATAATATGAATAATTCATAGATGGATTTTTTTGGGGGTCATTCGCACCAACTAGTGCACATTTGTAGTTCCACAGAAAGCCCTAGTTGTGTTGTATTCTGTCAATTGCATCCTGAGGAGTTCTTGATTACGAAGACTCAATAAAATGATAAGGAATGCAGGTCATTAGAACAACAATTACTCTCACCTGGTAATTCCTGCTTCCTGGTGGTTTCCTGGTTTTTTCCAACACGCGTGTTGATTTAGATTTTAACTGACATTTACCAGGCAGCAAGGTTGTTTTTGATCTGTAGTTCCATTCAAATCACACTGATAAATGAAAAGGGTCATGGTCAATCAGTCTAGATTCACTTATATAGTATAAATATGTAATAAATGGTTCATTACACACTATAATGTAGTTTTACACACACATATAAGGACATTCAAAGTGTATTTATATAAAAACATATTTTATATTATTACAACTGTGTTTTACTATATTGTCATTCATTATCTGTATATACATCAGCTAAAGGGTTGCCATGTTTGTTATCTTTCATTCTTTGTATATTTGTTTGTATGCCAGACTCAATTTTTTTGTTGTTGTTTCTTTCAGGGCATCAATTGAAGAGAGATACGCCAAAGATCTCCTTGGTTTGTCCAAGAAGGTGTGCGGACACAATGAGATGAAGTAAGCAACCTCAGTGTTGAGATGCTGTTATTATGTGTTTGAGCAGATCTATTTATAGAGTCTGCCTCTGCACAAGTGGCATGGTGCCTATTAGTTTGGATATAAGTGCAATGCAGGAAGAGAGGTCAAAGTTTGATAACAAGCACGGGATGATTTTATCTCTTCACAGTTTAAAAGCAGAAATAAGCGTTGCAGTACAATGCAGTTTCTTCATGTCGTTTTTGACGGTTAGTTTTTATCTGTCAGTGTGGACATGCTGCGTCTGTATCAGCAATTCGAGTTCCCATTCTGTCAGTGTTGACATGCTGCGTCTCTATCAGCAAGTCACGTAATCATCATGTGACCACTTTTTCTGCCGTTTCTGTTAGGAGGTGTTGTTAAGGTGGGAAGAGGAAGGAAGGCTAATGTGGGAGGGTGAGACAGGGTTAGGGTTATCAATTTTTATTCATGGTGGTTTACTACTAACAATCCTTTTTATTAAAAGTACCCCGTGTGTGTTGTGTGTTTCTCAACAAAGACACACTGTGTGAATCCTTGAGCAAGGCATCTGCAGGCCTTGAAAAGTCTTAAAAAGCAGAAAGAAAGGCCATAGAAGGTTAGAAATGTCTGCATTTCATTTAATGTATTATGTTTTACTTGGTAATTTATCCATTTTATGCTGATTATTCTAGTCTATGTTGCATTAATTTAAATAATTAAATCACTGGGAAAGTACGGGGGGTAAGGTGAAAAGTGATACTGTAATCAATAATTCTCGGCTGTTACAAAGACAATGGGGGAATACCTGCTGAAACTCTGCTTGAGGTTTTGTGCATTTCCTTCCTCGTCAAATAGATGCAGATTCTTTAAGTATTTTACATCATGTATTGTTTATTTCCATGACGTATTTCTACGTTTCTTAGCACATTAACGCCACCAACTGTCAGTTGTGAAACCTACAGCATGATAACACGAGGTAACATGAGCCTCCCACATCCTTGTGCGTGTGCACGGGACCCACCCATAAACACATTGCTCTCTAATGCTACTTGTGATCATTGAAGTGACAATGTAAACTCATTTGATGCCGATTTTGTAATGTGTGAAATTGCGCCGTAATCTTCTTTTCTTTTGCTTCTTAAGCACATTAAAAAGATCCCTGGACATGCTCAAATTACGTAAGTGCTTAAAATGTTTTATCCTCAATTGCTGTTTGTTTCAGGTTATGTTTTCTGTGTAGCTCGGCATACAAACCGTGTTTTCACCCTTGCAGAGACTGAACATGTGAGCCTATCACACTTACAACTGGCGCAGAGCATGAGGGAGGAGGCCAAGAAACTGGAAGAATTCAGAGAAAAACAAAAAGAAATAAGGAAAAAGGTGGGCGGATTTATCAGCCGATGCACCGACATGACCGAGGCATCTTTGCAACACATACAAAGTTGGTGACTAGTTACAAACGTGTCATTTCAGATAGAACAACAGATGGATGCTCTGCACAAACAGAGGTCTTCACAGTTCAAAAAGACAATGGATGTAAGTAAAAAGGAAAATCGGTTTGAAGATCAGAGTTAATGAAAATAGGCTTAAAATAAACGTTCAAGAGCTTTTCTGTTTCTTTTCCTTGTGTTACTGACAAACTGAGCTGATTAGCACGTGGACTATCACTAAACCACAGCCAAAATACTCCTATCTATATGTCAAAGGTCAGAAATTGATAGTACCGAATTAGTTTTTTAACTGGTGTTACCATTAAGATGAAATAAAAACAGTGTTGTAAGTGTTAAAACAAAACGACAGTGGCAGATGATCCATTTGTGATTCATGCCAGAGGAGTTTCAGTTGTGTTGTGAAAACAGTGATCCCTTCTCTGTGCTTCCTCTTTGGTGGGGGGAAGTTCTTATAACCAGTCTGGGAAGTGAACAACAAGGCATCATTTGGATAGGATTGCCAAAAAGAAGAAGTACTTAACTTGCACTATTCAAATGTAACAAAAATAGAAATTAGTCGGTGGTACCGAGACAACTGGATGCCAGCAGATAGAAGCAGCCCAGAGGTAGAAAACACAATGAATCCACTGACTGCAGCTGTCGTTTTTTAAATGACCTCTATCTTAAACATTTTGCCCGTTACAACATTTGTTGTTAAACCGTTTCCAGTGCATCAAAATGCTTTACTGCTAACTGTGTTCTGCCCCCAGACAAAGAAGACATACGAGCAGAAGTGTCGAGATAAAGAAGAAGCCGATCAGAACGTGAACCGAAACACCAACAACACCAAGCACATAGAGAAGGTACAGTGAAAGAAAGTGGAGCTTCTCAAGGATGGAAGAATAATGTGAAACATTTATCTTCTCCACCTTTGGACTTGCACAAGGGCCTGTTTCTGTCCTTATTCATGTAAGAAATTAAAACTACTACAGTCTGCAAACATGAAGAAGATGATTGCTATTAGTTAATCTACAACAATTTTGATATTCAATTAATTGTTATCAGTTATAAAGCAAAATTGTCGAATATTCACTGATTGCTCCTTCCCAGGTTTCTACTTTGTTGTATATTATTGTAAATTTATTTGAAAACTAGCAATTTTAAGATATTACGTTGGGCTCTGTACACTTTTATTAGGCATATTTGCCATTATTTTCTGATATTTTAAAGACCAAATAATTTAAATTTGAATGAATAATGATTAAAGCCATTAGTGGCTGTCCTAAATTGACCCAATAAAAGAACATAGCAGCACTGGAAAGCTTATTTCCGCACTGGAAGTGCTGTTGAAACATATGGAGATCATTTTGTTTCTTTATCAAACAGTCAAAACAAGTGGTTTGAAAGAGAAACTTTCCACACTTTTGCTTTCAAACTCTAAACTTTTGCTTTCAAACTCTAAACTTTTGCTTTCATACTCTAAACTTTTGCTTTCAAACCCTAAAATTTTGCTTGCAAATCTAAAAGTTTTGCTTGCGAACCCTGAAGTTTTGCTTACGAATCTAAAACTTTTGCTTTCAAACCCTAAAGCTTTG
>JAVQJL010045961.1:0-16824 GCA_036024295.1 Nannoperca obscura
GGCTTCATCAAGGGTGGAAGGCGGATCATGGGACACCAACTCGTCCTTGATGTAGTCGGCGAGGCTATGGAGGAATGTGTGCACTAATGCCGCTCCATTCCAGGAGCTCCGCCTTGCCAAGGTCCGGAAGTCGATGGAATAGTCGGCAACGGTTCTCCGGCCCTGGCGTATGATCAACAGTTCCTGAGAGGCCTCTATGACAGACAGGGCCTTAAATAAAGGGAGTGGTTAATCGGGGAATGCAGTGCAGCTGGCAGGTAATGAGCGCCAGGTGCAGCCGATCAGGGAGGCAATCGGTGCCAGAGACAGGCAAGGAGAGACCATGACACCGCCTCAGGGACTGCTTTCACTGCATCAACTATAGTAAGGTTGAGACAATGTGCAGTGCAGTGCACATAAAAAGCATGTTTAGCCTCTGTTTTGATCCTGGGTGTAACCCCACTGCATTTCCCTGACATCACTGATGCCCCATCGTAACCTTGACCTACAAGATTAGATTTATAGTCAAAGCCATATTTTTCAAGGCACTGTATTATTTTTTGAGTGAGTCCCGCTGCATCCAATTTATTGGCTCTCTGGAAATCTTTTTTTTTAGGTCTTTTGTTTCATCTGCAATGACAGGTAAAAACTTGCTTTCCGTGACTTCCTTTATTATGTCTTCACGTACCATATCTGACAGGCATTCCAAGATTTCATTTTGAATGGTGTTACTGGTATATTTTGCATTTCATTCCTTCACTCTTCACTTTTTTTTTGCAATCAGTCAATTTTGTTTAGAAATCAGTTCCATTATTTCTAAAAAGTTTCCTTTGTTTTGTGATGCATCTGTCTCAAGGTGTCCCCTTTGTGAAATGTTTTGCATGGCTGTAAGAAGAAGCACTTCAGCAACAGTTTTAATGTAGGTGCGGTTTTCTTCTACTTTTCTTTTGTATGCTTTGTCTAAGGCATCTAAAACAGACGAATCTGTCAGAAAACTCTTCTTATGTTCACTCCAGGAAAACATGGCATTGACATGACCTTCAGATTGTTCATGCCACCTAAACCCTCTATCTTTATACATTGCCTTCTTCCAATTGGAGATTCAGGAGCATTAGGCAGGGAAAAGTGTCTACATGCAAAACAATATGCAGAGTCCCGACTTTGTGAATACTCAAGCCATTTGTGCTGTGTGTACCATGTCTTGTTGAAGGCTGTCTTCTTGTCACCCTGCACTGTTCGAGGAAATACCTTCAAATGTGGCTGTTTTGGCCCATCTCGCCGGATGCTGGGATATGTCTGGGAGGGAAAAAGGGATTCAGTTTTAAAACTACAAGTGATACATGGTTGTTAATTTATAACACACCGTGCATTAAGTCACAATAGCAATGATGCTGAATTCCTTATTAAAAAATGTTGTGAACTAACGCTGCGTCTCATATTTTAGTAATACACTATATTATCATTAATGTTAGTTGAGGCTTTTCTTATTCATCGTAACGTAAGATCAGAGGTTAAAAACCTTGTGTTTGGGACAGTGGGATGTGAAGAATGTGGAGCCTCCTCTGTGTCACTGCCGCTGCAACGTGGGGCACAACATGTAGACTCCTCTTGGTCCACATCTTTGTGATGTGACTGGTCACCTCCAGGTGAAGTGTCTGGTCACACAGAATATTCCATTATTGCATCAAAAATGTGCAATTATTTAAATTATTTAATTATTATATCATTGTTTTGTCTTTTTAAAATATGTTTAAGCACACATATTACATATTACATGTATTAATGCAGTTAAAGATTTTAAAGATTATTAAAATGCAGTTAAACCTCGTATGCTGTGTATTAGTTTCAACCTCTGGTCTCTGCATGCACTGATACACATAGCCTACCTTGATATGTAGAAAATTCAGTGGATAGTGCTGACTGCTGCTCATCCCTGACATGCCTTTCTGCTCCACTGCTTACTGCTTCTGTAGCTACTTTTTTTTCTTCAAAAGGAAGAAATTCTCAATATTTTGAGACCTTTTCATTGGTCCTGCTGTTGTTCTTTCCCTATGTGTCTACTGTCTGCCCCTGAAGAAATAATAATGCATAATTTTCAGTTACTTAGTCAAGTCACAAAATAATATTGTCTTTCCTAAACCTGAAGCTTGGCTATATACCTTTTATCTTGACATAGATATTACATTTGGTACATCAAACATCAAAAACATCAAACTTCGGTTTACTTACCTATGCCTTTGTTCTCATTTCCTGCACCAGTAAAATCGCCTACATAAAATTAGTTGAAGGCATCTCCGTCGACCGTCTTTTAAACTTTGGGTGCGGTGCGCTCTCTATTTACGCCGATAACACATCGCTGGTACAGTGGTTCCTCCCCAGTGCCGAGTAGTAGCCTACGTGAGGTGCTCCACAACCAGAACAATCAGAGGGATGAATGCAGATTGCATGCCGCATGCATAAAATTAAATATAAACTAGAAAAAATTGCATTTCCTGCAGAAAATGTGTGTGAATGCTGAAAGCTGAAATGGATTTGCTGAACACTGCTGAAATTGCAGAAAAACTGAAATGCTTAAATTGCAGAAATGTGAAATGAATTGCCAGAACTGAAAGCTGAAGTGTATTAGCTAAAGAAGCTATGAGCTGAAATACATTGCTAGAGAAGATAGAAGCCAAGCTGTAATATTGTTAATGGTTGTGATTCTATTATAATAAATTGTTGAAAAAAAGCACAATATTTTCAATTAAATTCAATTCAATTTTATTTATATAGCGCCATATCATAACAAAGTTATCTCAGGGCACACATGGAGCCGGTCGAGACCAACTTCCACACACACAAAGACCCAACGTTCCCACCATGAGCAAGCACTAGGCGACAACGGCAAGGAAAAACTCCCTTTTAACAGGTAGAAACCTCGAGTAGAACCAGGCTCTAGGTGGGCGGTCATCTGCCTCGACCGAATCAAGCTTTAAGGTTCTGATTTTGGAGAAGGGGTGGCCTCTCAGGCCAATGACGATGATTGAGGACAGTGACACCAGTGTTCCAGCAACTTCTCATGGCAGACCTATTTTTTGGCGATTCTTGGATTAAATCTGACCATCCAAACCAGTAGTCTCTCAGCATATGGCAACAGTTATGGCAACATGGTTTTCTTCCAGACGTTGACAAAGAGACAAATGTAAGCAGTACTAATTGTACAGTAATTGTTTGCTCTGATGATCTTAATCCATTATGCACTCTCTCAGATCTGTACTGAGCTCTTTGGCCTTTTCCATTGTGATGTTTGTGGCTCCATCTAATGCGTGCAGGGATGAAGCTCTATATCAATAATACAGTTTGACATTTTGGAACTTTCTACTCCACCAGTATTTATAATATACAATGCTGAAAGTTGCCGCACTGTATGTATATTTCAAAACAGATTATACCGCACATAAACTCTTTGAAAAACACCTTCTGTGGTAACATTACTCATTTCCCACAACCTGCTGCTTCCCATTTCAATTTAAATTGTACCAGTTGGTGAATCTTAAATTGGTGTGTTTTAGTTTTAAAATATTTTACTAATGAGGCCATTCATTAGAAGATGAAGTATTTTGGACTACAGTGGGTCAAGACATTCCTTGTGTATAAACGGCCATCCATACACTATATACAATAGTGCCAATACAAGAAGCAAATAGCATTCTTTTAGCAATATCTTCATTAAAAATAGAGCAGCCAGATTGCTGATCTTTATCGGGAACCAGAGAGTAAAAAAAGAAATGTCTATTGGAAAGCCAAGGTCCTTGGCCCGTCAATTTCCCCCCAAGTAGAGCTACAGGATCAGTCTCTGAGGGGGCTGGAGGTTAGACAGACAGCCATGTCTGGTCTCAATTCAGGTTCCCCAAAAAAATGCAAGATTAGGATATTATATGGTTATGTTCAATGTTTTCTATGTAAATGATTTTGTGAAAATAGGAAATAAAAGACAACCTAAACCTAAACAGTAGAGGGCAGGAACCTCCCTATCCATTACAGGAAGCTGGAATTGATATAAAAATGCTAAAGCAATGGGGCATAAGAAATGCAAGTCAATACAATAAAGATAATGAGAGTGTATCATAGTTTATGTTTCCTAGAAATGAACTGGAGGATGGTTAATACTATTAAAATGTTTTCCTGTCACTTATACAGAGCAGAGCAGACCAGAGCAGAGACCTTGTCAGACAGAGTGTTCGACCCTTTCAGTCTGAACTTTCTGTACCGTCCTGTGCAGACTGTCTGCTGGGTTTATATCTGATGAAGCACAATACCTCTGCCTCCCTCCCAGAGGTCTGACATCCAGGGACCAAAAGCACAGTTCTTTGGCTGAAACCTAAAATAAAAACTCAGCTATTTCAAATGCCCCTTTGAATAATGACAAAAACTGAAATGCTTACATGTTGAGATCTCATTTCTATCACAGTAAGAGAGCAACATGGCACTGTACAATGGGCTGTCTTTAATTCCTCATGAGAGAATTTTTGGAAATACTGACATTTTTCCAGCAAATAAGTAAAGAAAATAGACTGATCACTTTCAGTCATGATCACTGTCTCATCACATAACTACAAATTTGTTTAAAGGGGTACTCAAGTGTCTTAGTATTGTAGTTCCATAATGTTGGAGAACTCGCAGGAGACAGATAAAACAAAGAAAAGTCTAAATCAAAGTTCCTACTCGTAAACTCTGGGCAAATCCATCTACCCTGACTTCATGAAGAAGCACAATGGCAGCAGTCGTGGAAGCGACACTGTAAATGGTAAACCATCAACTAAAAAGGCAACGTACCCTGACGACATTATCAGTAACTTAATACAGCTGTGATACGGCTGTAGAGGAGTGAACAGTAAACATTGAGGCTGATATCAAAATGTTTAAATTACACTGGATCATATGCATGCATATGCCATGAAAACACACAATTTGATTATAGAACTTTAATATCAATGTTTGCTTGTTAGCAGTCTTCTTCCCTGCCTTTTGCTAGTGCATTGTGACATTTCTGACCAAGCATTACCGATGGATTGATTTAACGAAACACCAATGAAACAGAAGTGCTATAAACAGTATATTACTACAGCTTTCACTAGTGTTGATGCACGGAGCAGCCAAATCTGACTTCAGGAGGCGTTCCAGTTTACCTCAACGTTAAACTTCCATAACATACAAATGAAACACACTATGGTCACACACTAGGCAGGATGATCAAGAACGTTTGGGGAATAAAGCATGGTATAACTTCAGCAGAAAAGCAATTACTCCAGTTAACAATTGCATCAAATAGCATTTAAACTGAATAAATGCTCAATAAGCATATAAAGCACTGCTGAGCGCTTATACAGTGTCTATAAACACTTTTTAAACACCCTTTTTTCTTTTGGTGTGATTAGAAGTCCAGTGGAGTGGGAGTGGTGGAAGGAATTTTGCAAAAACTGTTAGCTCCATTCACAACCATGGAGTACAATTTAAAAAACACATTACCCTGCTAACCACGGGCCCTTGGATGGAATTAAGCAGAAATCCCAGTGGAAAAAATCAAGCTGATTAAATGTTTTCCTAATTGAGAAAGCCAAACTAATTTGCGATGAATCCCAGATCTTTTTCGTCTGCTGCATGAGAAGAAGTCATTAAACTCTGTATGTGTGGGTAATTATAAGTTATGATTAGAGAGGGTGGTTTATTTCACCAAGATACTTTGGAGAAGTTCTTAAATATACATTTTAAGGACGGGAGTTGGTACTGCAGTTTGATGGGGTTTTCTATACACCATTTTAATGATTTTCCAGACAATCATTAAAATAATCTATTTTATGTCTAAAATAAATGAAAACTGAGAATTTCACAAGTTGATACCTTGGCCACCCAGTGTACAGCATCAGAGCTCTTTTATCTTATTGTCTTTACAGTAACTGTGTTCCTGTGGCGCCATCTGCAGGTCACAAAGGGAGCATCAACACTTCCTTCAGCATGAATCCAGGGCAGGGATCACTCACTTCAGCTGACGGTGAATCTGCAGATGATAAGAGGTGTAACAGTATCCATATGGAATATGGCAACAGTGATTTATAAGGACCTTGATAATAGATTCTGAGAAAATACACCAGGCTAGATTAATGGCCACAGCTATGTCCAACACACCCATGTTTCAACCGCACAGGTGTAATTACTAACATTAACGAAGGCTCAGTTGTGTTAAGTGTCCCAATGGGGAAGCTCCATTTTAAAGCATAGCTTTGCAAGCTACTGTGGGAAATTTTATTCACCAAATGTGGTATAATGTTGAATCAGCATTGAGTCAGTGCAGGACAAGGTCAGAAAGGTCAAGTAAGTCATAATCAATATTACAGTATTATGTACAAGCCAATTATATTAATAAAGGTTAGGTTGTTACGTCCAGTCATAATCATATGTTGTATGTATTCAATTCCATTTTTATTTATATAACGCCATATAACAAAGTTATCTCAGGGCACTCTATGGAGCAGGTTGAGACCAACTCCCACACACACAAAGACCCAACCTTCCCAACATGAGCAAGCACTAGGCAACAATGGCATTAAAAACTCCCTTTAACAGGTAGAAACCTCGAGCAGAACCAGGCTCTAGGTGGGCGCTCATCTGCCTCGACCAGTTAGGTTGAGGTTACATGTAAAGTATGTAAAGTAACAGATGTGGTAATGGTTTTGATGCCATCATTAATAAAAATGTTAATAGCAGTTTAATAGCAATACTAATAATGAGAGCAGTAACAATAATAAAACAGTGGCAGTTGAGCAGAAACACAGGGGCAGCAGGAGCAACCACAGATCCAGACTCTACAGCGCTAGAGGCAGAAACACCTGCAGAAATCTTTAGAAGGAGAGAGAGAGGGACGAGATGCATGTATGCATGCACAATCATTAAAGTTCTCTTTAGGGTAGCTTTGCTGTGTTCAACTTCTAACAGTGTGAAGTAAAATCTTTATTCAACTGAAGAACTGCTTGATTTCACTCAAGCACTCCTTCCCACTGTCCTCATCACAATACTCATCTCAGTACTCATACAGCATGGCTAGCATTTTGTTTAGCCATTTTCATCTCAATCAGCTGCATTTGGTTGACATCAACAAGCTTCTGGATCAATTTTGGTTGGATCATTTACTACCTTTCTCATTCTGACACACTATTATTTATCACTGCCAGCTTAGTTCACTAAAGCTTCTACTTTGTTAAAAATAAAACACCCCATTATTCATGGGAAAGTGCGAGGAATGTCAGCGTTGGTTTAGTCAGACACCTGCCTTCCAGAAACCAGAGGCAGGGTATTGTACCATGCAGGATTACTCTAATTAACAAAGAAGAGAAGCCATAGTAAAATAAAAAAGAATTCTAGCAAGCTACTGCAAAATGTAGTGAACTATTTTTCACTGTACTCTGGTTCGAGCTCACTACTCTCATGGCATCGTTTTGGGCTGCAACAAGTAGCTGTTTTAAACGGAATAGCTTTAAAACTGACTGTAACGTTTGCCCCAAAAGTAGACATGTAATTTAAGTTAGTTTGGTGGCGAATGAAACAGAACTAAGAGGAAATAGAATATTGGACTGGACAGGTTGCCAGAAACACGACTCCAAATGAAAGCTAGCAGTGTGTGGAAGATGTGTAAATAAAAAACTGTTTGCTAACGTTAGCCATATGAACTAAAAAGGTTTGGTTTTTTTTGGCTGTCTTGAGACATCCATCTTTCTTTGGCTTACTGGCATGTTATTATTAAGCACCAACTTGGGTATATAGGAAACTATTTCACTTTCTGAGTTGGAATTACAACCTGGATGTCGACATTTCGGAAACTGGTAATTATGGAAACTCCTATATGACCTGAACGCAGCATTAACTTCAACCTGAGCAACGGTCTAATCAATCAGAATAACTGAAAACACAGGATGTCTTCATTGTATGAATCCTTCCATGATGTTCATGAAAATATTTTTATATAAAACATGATACATTTTAACAGGAAACACAGGGTAAAAAGCTTAGATGTAAATTTGCTGGCAAACAATATTTGTTTTAGTGTTGGGCTTCAGTTTCATAGTCAGCCATAGTCCATATTGGTTAAAATGTAACGTTCATATGTTCAAAAGTCATGCAGACCAACGACATTACTTTTGTTGTTTTATTTTCTGCTAAGACAAGCCCCCCACATGAAACACAACATTCAACACAGAAATGTAACTATGCATAAAGGGGAAAACATTTACAAAATAAATTAAGGCAAGGATTTGGCATTTCCAAGATGTGGCCATAAATTATACGTGTAAAGGTAAGTGTCAGAAGTCAGGAAAACAAAAACAATGTGATGCCACTGGTTAAATATTGAAATTGATTTGTAGGCTTGGCAATAAGAATTCATCTTATATTATGTCACAATAAAGGCTATACTGCAGGGGCATCTCATTTAGGCAACTTTGTTTTTTTTATCAAACCTTTAGCACATTTTATTCATTCATTATCATTTGGTTTTCTATTATGTACTGCAGAGTATCACCTTCAGCTGTGCAGTGCTGATCTGTAATGGACAGTGATGTGATCATACATACTGAGATTAATGGATGGAAGGCTGGGTATTAACTGACAAATTAAAACAATATTTATTTTAATTTGTCTTTAAACCAGGACCTCAAATTGTTCATTGTATTTGGACATTTAGAGCCATTGCATCCCGTTAGTAGCTTGATGCATTGTTCTCCAACAACAGACAACATGGAAACAACCTGAAAAACAGTGATAACTGATTCCTTTCTACGACACTGGCATCCAACAAACGTAAAAACATGCAAAACAATGCTGGTTTTAAAATGTAATGTAACAGTGAAACAGTAGAAAAATGTAATGGGAGAAAGCAGTCATGACTGTTATTAGTTACCTCTGTGTTTGACAAGTAGTCCACCATGAGAGAGGAACTGTGAAGGCAGATCAGCAGTAACAGGTGACATTGACCACAACCTCCTTCGATGTTGATTATACACTTTAAATGTTTGGCTTTAGAATTTAAGCAGGTGCAATCCTAAACTGACGACACAGCTAGAAAAGCTAAATATGTATATAAATGTCATTCCAAAATCAGGCAGGTTTAAAGAGGTGATCATTTGTGTTAATAAAATATAAAAAAACGGGAAAGTAACAGACATGAGCTCTATTTTCATGTCAGAACAAAGACTTTAAACAAGTTATGCTTTGTAGGAAAAAAAACAATCACAGGGTGGGTTTTTGTATTTTCTATATTTATGTGCCCAGTGCACATGGAGCAATAAGATAGTCCCCAGCAGGTGAGGCATCGCAAGGCAAAGTGTTGGTTTCAAGGGGAAAGAAATGTTTTTGACACAGTGCTGGGAATGGATGTCTGCGGACCTGGGGCCACGAATATATGAATACGTACGCAAGAAAAACACTTCCCACATATAAACTAGTGTTCATAAAAAAAACAGTGTGTCATGCATACTTCAGACAAATCACACATGTAAAGTATACTGGTCTGTGTGTGATTGATAAAGTGGAGATTAGGGCTGAAACTAACAGTTATTTTCATTATTGATTAATCTTGTTAATCTTATTTTCCCCATTAATCCATAAAATGTCCCAGAGCGACGTCTTTAAATAGCTTATTTTTGTCCAAAACCCAACGACTCTTTATTTACTGTCAGAAACGACAAAGAAAAGCAGCAAATCCTCACATTTCAGAAGCATTTAAGTTAGACAGAATTCCGCATCGAACTTTCACTTATTTTAACACCAGTTTTATGCATCTGGCCCCTGGTCTGTTTTCAGCACAATGTCACTCACCGGATCATTTGGCGATTCTATCAATTAAGTGCCAACTATTGACAGTAATTTAGAAGCGGGGTTTTCAGTCTGGCCCAATTCTGAACAATAATCACAGATGCACTTGAGACGTGAGCTACAGTTTGTCTGAGAGCGCAACAGGAAAATAGAGCGCTGTGTGTTTACTGTTAGAGCTTTCCTTTTTTATGAATGCAATTTAGGTTTTAGATGAACATGTAGATAGTCATTTGGAATGAAAGCCTTTCAGATAATAAATATGCATTATTACATATCTGTCTCATCTCTGTACAGTGCAGAAGTCCTGAAGTGAGGTCATTCAGGCCTGTTGCGTCGCCTGAGGCCCGACGCAGGATTCCCCACTCCAACCTCCTCAATGTTTGTCTCATATGAGTCCTCTAGTGAAGGCATGAGCTCCTCCTCCTCTTCATCGTTCCCCTCCTCCTCCTCCTTCATATTCCCTTCTTCGTGTGCTTCCTTGTCAGATTCCTCCGGTGTAAGCTCCTTCATCTCTTCACCTTCTGTTGCTGCTTCATCTTCAGCCTCCGAATGCTTTTGATAGACTTTTTCTAAAGCCTCTGCTGTTCTTGCAGAGTTCAGCTGGTCCACCAGAGAAGCTTCCGCTGCCGCGATGTCGTTGGCCCCGAGTGACTCAATGAGCTCGTCCAGATTACGCCCGCAGGATGCCTCTGAAAGTCACAAAACAAAAAAGATGTCATATATGGTGAACCCCATTTTATTTTATTTATCCATACAGCAAAGTCCCAGTCCCAAACAACAGCCCGACACAGGTAAAAAAATTACTCTGAGGTGGATGGAATCACCTGGATTCTAACAGCTCACATATTCAGATTAGTGAAATATACATTCCCACAACAGTATAAACATAATACTCTGCTGCTCAGAGTTTCTCTTTTCAGCTGAAATACCACCAGTCACTTTGATTCCGCAGTTTTTTTCCTGAGCTGTTGTTGTTTAATGTGAAACGATGCATAATACTAAATGTATCAAAACAGGTAAACATGGCGGAAGTGTGGAGTTTGCATTAAACAGAATCAACAGCAAACAAAACAGATTTGAAAAGACACTATTTGAAAAATGTGTGGTATATTTGAAAATGTGCACTTCATTGGTTGAAGGTCTGACAGAAACACCGGTAGCTGTAGTGTTTGATTGCAATAAAAACCTGCAGAATCTGGAAGGAAACCCCAGAAAAGCACACATCATATGAACAAACTACAGCCTGTTTGAATACAATACTAGCACCTGGCTAATTTATATTGGCTGATATTAGCTTATCACAAGTATCAGTGTACCACCAGAGAGCATGTTCATATTTCAAGTGTAAAATCTCCAGCATAGTCAGAATTGAAAAGCAATGTTCATCAAAAATATTTGGGATTTTTTTCAAATTGTATGTGCTATCTATATCCTATATACAATTCTGTGTCTTTTCATTGGTATAAATAAATGTGTTTTGGAAGTATCAATAGCCATCCCTATCATTCTGTAATTACTATTCATCAGAAATGAGGTAACAAAGTATAGCAATATTACATTTTATCAACGTCATTAAGAGAAGTAAATGTAAGAAAGGAGATGTTAATGTGGATTTGAATGCAGTCGGCCATTGTACACCGCTGCAGGGTTGTGTTTTTATCTTTGTGCAAATTACACTTCAGCCACATTCGCAATTGCAAAATTAGATGCAAAACACTTTCCTAGAGTTGTGTCTCAATGTGGATGCGCATGTTGAATTGTGCTTTATCACAGCAACACACCCGATGCTGATGCCACACCAACACCGCGTGAAGCACGGCTGCATTATCAGTATCTTATTATCTCGTCTGCACTTTGCTTGTTTTGGCTCTTTATTGGAAATAAATGCTGTATGTACGCATGCTAACACTGTTACTAAAGGTTTGTGACGGCTGAGCTCATGGAGTCCAAATGGATCACCGGAGAGTAACAGTGTGAAGTCATTCCTAAAATCAGATTTAAGAAAACATGACTGGAGCGTGAACACAGTCAGAGACAGTCAAACAGCCCACCATTGATGTTGAGGGGTGGACAGTCCATTCCTCTCTTCTTCATCAGGTACCGGATGGTCTGGAGTTGTGACATGATCTCATTCTTCTGCTCCTGGGCCACTGACTTCACACTGAAGAGAAATGAGAGGTGAAAACAAAGGGCCTATACTGAGTGTGTAATAAACAGACCTCTGGAGGAGAAAGCAACTAATTACTAGTTGGTGGCTCAGGTAGTTTGCTGGTTAGTTAAACTGACTTGTTAGTTTAACAGGTTGTTTGGTAATATGGTGGCTCAATAGGCATGCTAGTTAGTGTAACATATTGTCAGCATGCTAGCCTAATGTGATGTGGTCCTATTACCACGTATGCTGTGCTGCTTGCTAAGATGAGGTAGCTGATAGTGATTGGCCATTTCTGATTATTTGCCGCTAACACAATCTCCAACTTAATCTTTCACCAAACAGCACTGCTCCAAGCACGGGCAGTTTCATCTAACACATCAATATCATCCGCCCACACATCACGGTGGGTAAGCACAAGATGAGGTACTGTTGATGCTGATGGAGGCATGGCCTATAGCCTGTGGGCCACAACTTGAGCCCTTTCTTTTAGCCTATATTTGTTTACATTTTGGACACTTGGCATTAGAAGTATGCAGAATTAGCTATTAGCAGTCCCTGTTCCACAATGTACAGACCAATATCATTGGATTATTTTGATACAGAAGAAAACTCAGGGAAGTTCTGGAGATATAAAGGGGCATCTTTTGCGCTTTTGTCAAAAGATGAAAAAAATCTATTAAAAGATTATTCATCAAGTTCATGTTAGAGGCAAATCACACTTGAGCTCTACTGATGTAGGTAGCCACCACCTCCACAAATACATACCTAAACCTGCCTGCCTCTGTATCATTTACTTGCAACCCCTTGCTCCCCGTTTTCTCCCTTGCCTCTATTTTTGTATTGTTTTTTCTAAAGAACGAAGGAAGACTAAATTATAGGTAGGCCACTCTACAAATAAGTGCCAAAGGATTATAGTTGTTGGCATCCAGACCGTTTTGCAATCTTAATAATTACTCATTAAAAGAAAAGTTTGATATTTTGGGAAAAACACTTAGATTTCTTGCAGAGTGTGAGAACTTGATGAACTTTAGCTAACGTCTCATGACAGTGTGGTAAATACACCCTGAAATACAAACAAAGTAAGTTCTTAAACAAAACAAAAAATCGTTATAATAAAATCAAATGCCTACCAGGACTACAGAAAATAAATAAATAAATAAAAAAAGGAACTGGAATAGTTTCTACACTGTCAGAATTTCCAGATGTAGAAGCTCATCGCTCACCAGTTAGTGAGTGGGTCCAGCTGAGTAAGGATGGAATTGAGCATCCTCTCCGTCTGTGCTAGCCTCTGTTCCAGCTCATTCAACTGGTTCTCTGTACAAAAAACAAACACATGCGCAAAAGAGGATAAACACCCCACATCGGAATAACTCACCATAACCAAACATGTTTGACCAAAGAAAACACATACGCAAATCCAATGCATACGAAACACACCTGCCTCCACAGATTTTTTGGCTCCTTTTGCAAATTTTTCCTTTTGTGCCTGGTCGTCGGCAGATTTGATCTGTGAGTTGAAACGAAGCAATTCAGATTTTGAACTCACTGATCGCCTTTCAAAGTTGTCAATTCTCTCAATATAATTTGGTGTTGCTGGTCTCTGTACTTACCTTCAAAAACTTGTAGGCCGCAAACACGCCAACTCCGATAGCGTACAGAGGCATCAGTGTGAACACGTAGCCCTTGTTGCTGTTGGATTTGTACTTGTCACTCTTCATCTCTTGCTCCATCAGCTTCTTCATCTGCTGCATGTTCTCGGGTGTCTGAGGTGAACCCGGGGAGTTTACACTAATGGGCTGACCTCTCACTGCGCCTGGGCCCGGACCTGCTGCTGCAAATACATCATGAGAACAAACAGGAGGCAGATGGTGACGTGTCCGGAGGAGCGTTTCATAAAACAGGATTAGCAGTTAAACCAGGCTTACTTCAGTAAATCAGGATATTCTGTTTCCTAAAAGAAGTTCAAGTAAGTCTGGCCTAAGTTACCATGGAAACATCACTCCAGAAAAGTCTGGTCCTGGCCAGACCTTTCATCAGCACACAAAAGTCTTCTAATGTCAAACACATTAGAACCTAACCTGTATCTCCACAGCATTCCAGTTAACATGTGTTTTTAAATGAGATAAAGTTAATAAGCAACAACAAACGATAGCTGTAGCCTCATATTTCAGCAAGTACTATTTTTACCAATTGCTCTCTTTATCGGTCACTTGAATCAAATAAAACAGACAACCGGAAATACATTTATTAAAAATACTAAAGTGGCAAATGACCTGGCTGGGGTCCTATTTGAAAGTTGTTTAATGTCATGTGGCATCTTATTTATTCATTTTCAGCACTTATAATTAGAGCTGCAACAATTAGTTGATTAATCAATCATTACTTTATTTCCCATGTTATATATTTAACATCCAGCCGACCATGCCCGGGTCGGGCCAATCGAAACCATTCATCTAATATGGGGCGAGTTCGATACAATTAGTGTACAGAGGAGGCCAATGAGAACATGGATGTATTATAACCACTGGATACCAGACATATGGCGCCTAATCAGTCCAATGGGAATTGCTCGCCTTGGGACATTAGGCAAAATGGTTTCTAGCTTCCGGGTTATATATTATTCAAAGTGGAAAAATAAATATGGCAATACATGTCATTTCCTTATCTTGGAGTGAGAAAGTGATCAATGTTGGACAGTCACCTAAAATGCATTCTCTCATAATTTTCTTGACAGTTAGTGACAGAAGAATGAACTAATTTAAAGGTTCCCTGTGGAGTTTTTAACCTCTAGTAGCACTATGGAGCTGTTGGGGTACGCCTTTAGTCTATCTCATGCACGCCCACATGCAGGCAACATGAAACACAGTCACACACTATACAGCTGATGAATACTTATACCATAATGCCTATATGGATTACATCTCTGCATTTTTCTACTATCAGTTACATTTATTATGTTAAATGGTCCCGGCGGGTTCCTCGCAGTGTGATCTAGTCCAGCTAATGTCCAAAACAGCTTACTGCAATGATTTTTTATTAAACCAAACAATACTGTTCTGTAACTTCAATAGGGTAACCAGTGTGTCCCCTCTGATATCAATAGTGCCCCTGAACCACAGCTGATGGGCCACACCTGGCAGAGAGGAACAACCCCATGCCAGATAGGACACTCCTTTACCCGGAGTATGGCTTCCTCTTCGCTAAGACTCCCAGTAGTAAAACTCAGATACTTTGACTCTCTTTCTATCTATCTATCTATCTATCTGCATGCATGGTATCTCTGTGAAAAGAGGAAGTTAGCTGACATCAATGTGAAAGGAGTCCAGACCAAAAAGATATGATCATCATCATCATCATCTAATCTTGATACTGATTTACACCTTCAGGAGAAAGGCATACATGTTTGTAGATACTGACTTCACTGTCCTGCATCACTTGAACTGTACAGTGTAGCTTGTGTTTGACAGATGGACTTTAATGGCGCTGATTATCCTCACGTTGAGGTGTGGTACAAAATCGCTTCTGTTTTGACCACAAAGTGTGCATGTAGTCTACATTATTGACCATAACGTGTGCATGTAGTCTATATGCACACTTTATGGTCAAAACAGAAGTCATGCCCTTTATTTTTGGGAAACCTCGTCAGTGCACGCGATAGCTAATGCCCAGTGGAAAGACCAGTGCGCTCGAGGCAAATGGACATATAGGCTACAGGAACCATACTGCTGTGTGTCATTTTCTTCTGCGGCAAAAGAGAGATTTCCAACCTTTCCTGGAGTAGCGGGGGTCATATCTAGTCTCCTTTGCCCCGGTCCCGCCGCCGACGCCGAACAACCTGGGCAGGACGACAAAAGTGAAAAGCACGGCCGTGAAAGCCAGGGCGACCTGCTGTGATGCTGACAAAACCATCCTCTAGTGAACACAGAGACACGAGACACCCGCCGGAAAGCAACAACGCCAGCCGCAAATGTGGCTCAAGAGGCCGGAAATAGTTGCGACACGTTAAACTGTCAGTCTAACGTACAATGAAAACCTAAACCCAGCCTGAATTCGACTCATGGCTCCAAACTGCTTCTGCGCTGCAACAACATGAACAGGACTTCCGGGGAAAGGGACGCTTTCAAAATAAAAGCAACAACTTAAAAACGGCCTTTATTCCCATAACTGCTTGGGATTGGACATTTCTTACATTAATATCGGTTTAATAAAAACGCAGTAGTAGAGGTAGCCTATTTTAATTAAATCAAATAATTTGCAGGAAACAATGGGTACAAGATCGTGTTTCAAATCTGAGTGCATTGCTTTCTAGAGGGTAGAGGGGAACAAACAGGCAATGGCTGGAGTGAGAAGGACCCTTGAGGGTTTTCCGGGAACCGTGGGTTCCGTTAATGTCCTCTAATGTTTGAAGTTGTGGTTGAGTGGTTTTGACAACCCTCTATCAACACTGGAGCAATATGAGGACCATATTGTTATGTGATATTTCAGTATTCTGTGGCACATCAGTACAAGTTAACAAGGAGATGTCAAGGAAGGCATGCTTACCTATTTCTCAGGAAGGTCAGTCTTTGCTAAAAGGGAGAATATTCAGTATCTTATCTTTATATTCAGTCTATGGGACATTTTAAAATACAGCGGACCATGAAAAACCCAAAGCAATGAGAATACTACTGATGAACTTAAAACTACAGGGACATTTTCCACGTCGTCTCCATTGATAATGACATGGTGCTCGACCGCCAGTGTTGCTATTGCTGTTGTACTGTACTGCTTTATGTTCTCCTTCCTCCTGCTCTCTCTCTCCTGCCCCCCCCCCCCCTTTTTTTCTTTCAACCCAACCGGTCGAGGCAGAT